>PNEQ01068108.1:0-17409 GCA_003012365.1 Medauroidea extradentata | reverse complement strand
TGGGGCACCAAATACGTTTCCGCGAAACCTTAACTCTCTGAAACTTTGTAATGTCAATATGTTAAAGTGAATATTTTGACAATATATAATTGAGGGCACCGTCACCAATGGTTGTGCACAGGGTAAACAAATGTTTCTTATTCGATTAACCTCTTACCTTAGATGTCTGTAACTACCATAGAACGTCAAATTGGCAGTTATATAAATAAGGCCCAGGCGTAGTCGCTGTTAGTGGCAGGGACAAACTTAAGACTGCTTTTCGCATGGACAGCTATAGCTACTTATCCTGCTGCATAATTAGTTCAACTAGCCGCTTGGACATTCTAACATTTGATGACTGAAGTACCAATCTTGTGTACAAAGAGGTTTTTCAATTAAAGTAAATATTATCAGTTACGAATAATACTCGCGAGCAAAGCAGCGGGGGACTGCTAGTATATATATATATATATATATATATATATATATATATATATATATATATATATAAATGAAAGCTGACTGACTGACTGACTGACTGACATATCAAACTGCAGCCCAAACCACTGGACCTAAAATCGTGAAATTTTTTGTGGAGGTTCCCCTCAGGTCGTAGGCGAGCACTAAGAAGAGATTTATCGAAATTCGACCTCTAAGGAGGTGAAAAGGGGTGAAATGCGTTTCCGAAGAAACGTCGATAGAGCTCGAACCCCATGGCCTATCATCATGATTTTTACTTTAGTAGGACACTCGTAAAAATGCATATTAGCCAATTGAAAGGATTTTTCGAAATTCAACATTTAAGGGGGTGAAAAGACCTTAAATGTGTTTCCAATTAACTATCGATTTCTATCGAACCGTTCGGGATAGAGAGTTGATACTCACTTCAAAATATTGCTTACGTAAATATCAAAAAGTAGTTTTAGGTTTTTTTGAAATTCGACCCCCAGACAGTAAAAAGGGGCAAAATGTGTTTTTTATGAATCGTCTATATATCTTTGAAACACAATTGGCTATTGTCATGATTTTTACTTTGATTTGTTATGTATACAAATGTCTATGACAGGACTCAAAGACGTTTTTAAATTCTTTAATTAAGGGGGTGAAAATACGTGAAATATGTTTTCGATTATCCCTCCGTATCTATAGAACCAATCGAGATATCGAAGTGCTCTTTGCTTTAAATTGATGCTTTTGTAAGTATCCCAAGTACTATTAAAATATATTTTCCAAATTCGGCCCTAAACCTGTTAAAGAAGAGGTAAAATATGTTTTCGATTCTCTATCGATATATATCGATCCAAATTATTTTTATGTAGCGACGTCATTTTTGTTTAAGTTTTATGCTTACTCAAATTCCTAAAAAATTATTTCACGAATTTTTGAAATTCGCTACCCAAGGAGGTGAAAAGGGGTGAAAAGTGGTGAAAGTGTTTACAATTAATCGTCGATATATCTTGAACCCAGCGGACTAATGTTGTGTTTTTCACGTCCGCGAGACGTCAATAAAGTATTCTAAAATGTGATTAAAGGGTTTTTCGTAATTTACTCTCTTAGGTGGTGAAAAGACCATTAATGTGTTTTAGATAAATCCTAGATATCTATCGAACCCGTCGAGATATACGATTAATTTTTGCTTAAGGATGATGATTACAGAAATGATCGCAAACTGTTTTAAGATTTTTCGAAATTCGATTTCTCAGTACTGTGTAGGGGTGATATGTGTTTATTTAGTGAATGATCGATTTTGATTCGACTGAACGGCTAGCGATTTGATTTACACTTAAATTGGATACTTATACAAATGTCTAAGATGTGAATCTAAAATATTTCGAAATTCGTCACCCAAAAGGGTGAAAAAACAACAAAATTTGTTTTCCATCAACTCACGATATCTATCTAACCAGTAGCGTTATTGAGGTGTTGTTTGCGTTAGAGTGATGCTTACGTAAGTATTTTAAAATATATACATATGTACGTTTTTTACTTTATAAGATAACGTGATTATTAAGAATTAAACTAAGTTGGTTTACATAAGGCAGACGATCAGAAAAGCCGAAACGAGCAGCGAGATATAATCATTACAGGAGTTTCACTCTACAGTAACCTATCGAGACGTGGTGTTGTACAACCTCTATAATCCCGGGACATTTTTAAATTAAATTTTATTTTGATGAATTATTTAGACGTTACGTGACGCAGTTGTTTGTTACTTAGGTCTAAATTACGGGAGGTTCTGGGCTCAAATTTCGTTAAAAGCTGCGTGCGAACGTTTAATTCTAACACACAAAAACTACAAGGGCGAACGAATAAGTGCAATTTACATGTAGTCGTTTAGAAGGTGTGAAATTGCAGTTCGCTTTCCACTTAGCTTCCTCTACAATATCAGCTGACATATCGTCGGTATACTGCCAAAAGTGATTAAGTCATGCATATTATTTTGTTTAAAATCACTATTGAATTGTAGTTATATTAACAAAAATGTGGTAAGTTACTATACTGTGACACAACAGTACGAAACGACGAATAGTCTTTAAACTTGGGCAATTGTTCGTGAACAAAATATACATATTCCTAGCATTTTTATCATTTTATCTCATTTAGACTTGGTTACTTTTGGCAGTAAACCGACGATATATCATCTCACTAATCTCAAGTTTGGGGCACCAAATACGTTCCCGCAAAACCCACTGAAACTTTGTAGTGGCATTTAAGTTCAAATGAATATTTTGAAAATATATAATTGAGGGCACCGTCACCAATGGTTGTGCACAGGGTAAACAGATGTTTTTCATTCGATTAACCTCTTACTTTAGGTGTCTGTAACTACCCCACAACGTCAAATTGGCAGGGCTATAAATAAGGCCCAGGCGAAGTCGCTGTTAGTGGCAGGGACAAACTTAAGACTGCTTTTCGCGTGGACAGCTATAGCTACTTATCCTGCTGCAGAATTAGTTCAACTAGCCGCTTGGACATTCTAACACTTGATGACTGACGTACCAATCTTGTGTACAAAGAGGTTTTTTAATTAAAGTAAACATTGCCAGTTACGAATAATACTCGCGAGCAAAGCCGCGGGGGACTGCTAGTCATACTATACAAAAATAAAATTTTAGAGTCACCGCTTAAACTCCCATAGGAAAGAGAGTTCTACAAAAATATTGCACGCCAGTTTAGCGTGCTGCGAATAGAGACCATGTGCCTATGGTCAAGAGCGGTTCTCTGGCTCTTATCACTCCGCTGATCACAAGCGTCAAACGCGGAAATTTGAAACTGGTACACACAACTCTTATCTTACTTTGTGTCTATAAAAATCAAAAATATGTTGTCAAAATGTTTTATTTTAATAAAGGCAATTTTTAAGTGTATTTCCAAGGTAGTATTACTTAACATATTCACTTAATGGGCACAATGAAAACTCATCTTCAACTAGCATTTTAACAGGTTATCGCAATGCAAACTTTAAGCTGTCCGTTCTGATGACTTTGTGTCAGTTTTCCAAGAGTTCTCTCTTTCCCTTAATCGCACTAAGAAAACATACATATCGAGTTACATCACGCCGTCTTTAGGGTAGCTGTGCAACATGCCTTAGAAATGTTATGCTGCTAGTTTCAATTCCCTTTCTAAGAAAGTACTTAACGTGCAATACATTTGTACACCCACAATAAAAACACACACTCGAATCTATGACGCTACCAGTTAAAAAAATTATGTAAGTTTATAATAAATATGAAAAAGTGTCCCTTGCAGTGGCTTGTATAAACTGCCTTTTCAGACTGCCTTGTTTAAGAAAATACCAACCACATTAAAAAATCACAAAGGAAGAAATATAAGCGTTCGATTCTAAGCTCGAGTTTCTACGTTTTCTACGACACTCATATTTTAAAAGTAAATAAGAGCCTGTATCTTAAAATTGCTCTGTAACTTTGTTAATTACTGTTTTACTACGTATTCTGATTTTGTTGAGACAGAATACAGCAAAATGGTAGTTAATAAACTAGCTAAATTTCATTTCAATTGATAAGCTACCTATAATCGTTATACATTTTGTCACGAAAATTCGCATTACTTAGTAAAACCAATTTGCAACAAGGTTACGATAACAGTTACAATCTGTGTACAAAAAATCTCTTTCGAAAGTCGAGGAATTCGGACTCATGACCTTAATAAAATTATACTGGAAGCACTAAAGTCCCTTACGAAAAAGAATAATAGTAAGGCTCTGCAAGCCAGTTGACTGGTACGTGTGGAAATGTGATACCACATTATATACGCCAATCAGCAGCACCCTTACCGCAACTTAGATATTTTGCCTAACCTATCCCTCCCAAACGCAGCCTATCTAAGGAACGCCCTTAAATATCAAGTTGATATTTAAAGCTCACATAATTGTAATCTTACTGTTTTCATCAATCATGTTTTTCTTTTGACCGTACACGCATACTATTTCTCTAACATAAAAATAAGGTTTCATACCAGTTCCATTTTCAATGCCTCTCAGTATTATTCAAGTCACAAACTTTATTATCTTCGTATTATTTTCCGAACGGTTGTTATTCAATACAAGCAATGCAGCCAAAGAAACTTGGCAAGAAAACGTTAAGATACTTAGGCGAGGACTTTGCCATATCTTCCAGACCATAAACCTGCAGCTATTACCATTCGTAATTTTAAGAGAGCAATAAAATTCTGTAACCAATGTATACAAACGAAGCTGATTCTCTGGTTTTTGTAACGTACAAATTTAATGACAAATAATAAAGTTACTGTTATGACTGTTACATTCGATGCGAAGGAATACTTAAGAAAATACTGTACATTCTTGGCTAATTATTTTGTATAATTCATTTTAAGCAAATAAATATTATAGCGTTATGCGGATTTACAATTAGGTACCTCGACCATAATTTGGGAAATGATATATAATTTACTGTGACGATCTTACAATTAATTTTTGTATGGAAAAGCTTCACGTATTCTTATAAAATATTTAATATATCCATGTAACCAAGTTGTTTCGCAGCAAGCCCTCAAATATTTGACACTCATTCAAGTACGCCTACAGTCGTTAAACGTAAATATAACACACACACACACACACATGTATATATATATATATATAACGACCAAGACTGTAATCAGACGTAAGGTTTATAGGTTTATACACCTAACGCATGAACGGTGTTGTATCGTATCGCGCTTATTCTTTTCAACCCGAAACAGCCAAACGTATTCACAATATGTTTGTCTACGAAAATAACACACGATTTAAACTAGGCTTCAAGCATACTAAAAATGTAACATTCTTATTAGAAACACGTTTTTGGGACCCCTCAAAATGGCTGAAAACGTTTTTTTTTTTTTTTTTTTTTTTTTTTTTTTTTTTTTTTTTTTTTTTTTTTTTTTTTTTTTTTTAGTACAGCTGTAACTGCAAAAATATCACCCGGATTCGTGAAACACAACTTACGAAGCATGCGTTGAACTTTAGTACAAACTTTTCACGTATAAAATTGTAAGAGCGCCACTTTAGGTCCCATAGATAAAACAATAATATGAAAACACTGCACGCCAGTTTGGCGCGCCGCAAATAATAAGCGATGTTTGTACCGTCGAGTGAGGAAAGCTGGACCTTATCACTTCACTATCTCCTCACTTCAAACGCGGGAAATGACATCTTAATAAAGCCTACTTTTACATGAAATCTTCGTGGGAAAGGTAGTATCGCACTGTTTTCATTTCATTCTTTGATTGCCTTGTCACTAGCAGATAATAAATGTTTAAGACATAGACCTAAACGAAATGGGTAGTTCAATTAAACAATTTGTAGTTATAATTATTCCCGATTTTAAAAAATACACTCTGCCGTGTGTCATTGTGTAGCTATGTGGACATGTTTATTCTAAAACGCATTCTTCTAATGATACTTCTTTGTTTTTTATAATATGGCACGCCTATTACAAACATGATTGGCTGTCCCACACAAATGCAAAAAATTAACATATTCAGTTTACTATGACGTGATTCTAAAAACCGAAACATCGAAGCGTTCGTTTGACCTTATGTAACCCTTTCTCTAAATAAAAGTATAAGGCCATTGGTTAAAGTCCTATATAAAAATTATAATACCAAAAAACTCCGCAGCAATTTATTGCTACAGGCATAAGGGCGGTCTTGTTCTTATTGCGCGTACCTGTATTGCCCTTACTGTTTCCCTTTCATGTTGCCACCAGTGGGTGAAAAGGCATTAAGTAAGTGCATTGATTAACATGTCCAGCACATTATGTAACCGCGGGTAACATTATAAAACAATGTGATTTGCACACAGTTCGTAGAAGTCTTATTTGTGTATTAAAATTACATATTTTAAAGTGTTTATTCTTACTGTGATAAATATATTGTATCGTTAAGGGCACTCTGCACCGAGAAATTCGTAATTTTATAAATGAAGCAAACTGTCCAACTGTAACACGTTACATTAATAGTAATTTCCCACGAATAAAATATATTTTGTGTCATAGTTTTCGTACACGTGCATGCCAAAGTAGCTATTTGACTATTTTCGCTACTTACCCGAAGTGAAAACTGTTCAAACGATATTAATGAAATAATTAAAAGTGAAAGTATAAGTGTATTAGCAACAGAATTACCCATTTGTAATTTCGTATAAAATAAATAGTTTGTTCTAAAAAAATTATTGAAAGTACCAAAATGTTTGCACATCTTAAGAGTACCGGTATTTTTAAGGAATAAGTTTTACGTGAAGTAACAAATGTTTCATTCTGTAACTTAATACATATAATTTCAGTCAAAAGTATATCATTCGTATCGTTTGAATAGTTTTCACTTTAGGTAGGTAGCGAAAATAATCAAATCACTACTTTGAGATGCGATTGTACGAGAACTATGAATCAGAAAAATATCTCATTTGTAGGAATTTACTATTAATGTAATGTGCAAGAGTTGGACAGTGTTGGGTACAGTTATAAAATTACTAACTTTTTGGTGCAGATCACTTTTAACTGTCTGTTTACCATGCTTCATTCTGAATACTTTAACATACAATTTATATTAATTAGCTATACAATTGTTAGGTGCCATTTAAAGAGAATTTTATAATAACAGGTTGAACCAGTTTTAAACCGCACTAAAACTCATTGGAAGTCAAACAATGAATATTTTTTAACTGAATATTCAATTAAATCACAAGAAAAAAAGAACTTTGAAGCTCTCACCATATATCCCGGAAAGGTATTTCGTAACAAGATAGCTTGAATTTAACTTTTTGATGTTCGTGAAAGATAAGACACTTCCAATAAGTCTAAAGAAGCAAGCAAGGACTACAAGTAAAATTTTTCAAGAAAAGATTTTTGATATATGGCGAGTATTATACCGCCGTGTAAAGTAGCAAGAGATATCACAATTCCGACTGAAAAAGGCATCGTATATAACGGCTGTTACTCAAACAAACATAGGTTCGGTGTTTTACCAAGTTGCTTCTTGATCACAACTCTGGTGTACAGTTACCCCAATTCACCCTTGTGTTGTTTCTTGTCGGGATCCTCGTCTGACTTGTGAGTTCACAAACTCTCAGCCTCCTCCAGCTTCTTAGGTATAAAATATTCGACGTTAGTTGACAAATAGAAGTACTCGCTAATTGTTATCTTTCCACCAGTTATTAATATCAACATTGTTCCGTGAATAATAAACATAATTTGCACAATGTAGTGCCCTCAGACTTAAACAGGAAAGTCTATACAGAAGAAAATTATTAGTGGTCAAGGCCACTCATACTTTCTCAAGTCTGTTGCTTTTGCGAATATTATTTTGTAAACCCTAAAAGGAATTATAAATTTTATGAAATATATTCGCAGTTGAGTTGAAAGTGGATTTTACTGTGTTATCTTTGTATTTTCTTTTTTACTTTTTTCCAAAACCAAAAAAAAAAGTACTCTTTTAGCTGTCACATACTTAATGAAATTTTATTTAAAATATAAACACAAAGGGTTATACAGTTTTTGCTGTTTAAAAGTGCGTCCCTCACTTATGTTTTTTTTTAAACTATTCTACATAGTTAAAATTGAATTTCAATACCACAATGAACAGTTTTTTTTTTTTTAATTTCAAATGCTACACATGGCGAACTGCGTGCCGTGACTTTAATTCGTGTTTGAAGGACTTAAAAAAGTGCACACTTTACCGTGTGTAATTAAAACCTGGTTCGGCGCCGGCCCTGAACATGCAGGAATTATCAGGAAGGGTATTTTGAAGTGGACAATGCTGCGACTCGAATGAGGTTGTTCTCACGGCACAAAGTTAAGAGTTTCCTTGTCCGCCTTCATTCTGCGTCTGCTCCACTCTCGTGTCACCTCTCCTCATGTATACCGAGAGAGATAGTGAAGTGGCTAAACACTAGACATAAGTTCGGGAGGACCCGGTTTCGATTACTGATTCGGCCATCCTAGTTTCGGCGTCTCACGATCTCTCCAGGTGGCTGCTGTGTTGGTTCACAGCAATAGACAATTGCCAATTTCCCCCCCCCCCCAAGTTTGCTGTCCTACCTCTTATATTCTACGTGCTGGTCGGAATAACACTCGCTTAGTGCCGCGCCTACTTGTTCCAAGAAGTAATGTGGGCAAAGGACAACACAGTATGCGTAACGCCCCACACTTTAGCCTCTAGATGCAAGTCGATGAAAAGGCATGCATTCTTTTTGCCGATAACTCGCCCCTCTGAGTTGTACCCGCCTATACTTCTCAAGTACAGTGTTAACCTCTAACTATCCGTGCACAGATTAACATATTTTCGGATAATTCGTATATCAACTCTTGCGCGCAAGAATGTATTAACGGGTTTTTAAATTGACCTTATTTCGTGTTTACCGGGTGCCCCAGACATATTTTTATTTATTTTGGGAAACAGGTGCACTATAAATGAGTACATTGTGGTATTTGTAGGAAACACCGTAAGTCGTTACAGTGTATCAGCGAATTATATGTTGGCAAATGGGATATTTTCAGAGTATCTGTATTCCCCGATTATACGCACGTTGTTCAACATTAATTAACACAGATAATTGGTAGTTTAGAGTACAGTATATTTAACCAAGATGATCACGGCTAAAAAATACCACAAAAACATCCATTTTTGCTTTATTCGGCAGCTAAAAATCGGCGAGTGCGTGGTAGATAAATAAACGCTGAAAACATAAATTGATTTCTACGTTTTTTAGAAGCCAATATGGATAAAATACCCAATGACAATCGTAAATAATGGTATTTGCCAACTTTATGAGAAAATTTTTATCTAGAATTACTCATTCGTTACGCGTGATCTCTTGCGCCGCAGTTAAATGCACGAGGTTCTGGTGTCAGTTATTATGCCTCAGAAGTTCGTAACACAGGAAACAATTTTGTTTAAAACGTTGGCTAAAACTATTGTCTAGGATTGTTATTGATTAATTTTCGCAAATTGTCTTCAAGAAACCTACAGTTACAGATTAATGCTTTTAGGGTTGAATTATGTACCACGCCCTCTTAATAGGAACCCGCGGTGGCTTGAAACGCTGATAATAATCTAGAAGTTTGGGTTGTTCCATGGCCGCCGGATGCGGCAGAGATACTAGAACCAAATAAATTGATTTTAAATTAACATAGATTCAAATAAAGTGATACTTAACGCAGGGGTGCCAATTCACGTAAACAGTATGGTTTAACCTACTCCACCTAACCAATGTGGTAACCAACGAGCTATATAGTTAACATAGAGGGCCGGAAACGCTTCAAAAGTGAAGCCCAATTGAAGGGCTGGTTTTACCCAAGAAAACGTGGCGAACAGCAGTGTGGCCAACATTATGTTGAAAATTCTGTATTATGTTCGCATAAAATCAATTACTTTATAGCTTCACTATATTCCCGCTGAACACAGGAAAAATGTCAATAATTATTGTAATACATTATACTGTAATTATGTTTAAATTAGCATAATCGCTCTCGTCTCTCGACAGGAAATAAGAGTCCGCCATTTTATCTAGAGGCAAAATACCACGTTCAATTGGGTTTCACCTCAGAGCCTTGGAGATTGCTGTTTCCGCCCCTCTATGTTTACTATATAGCTCGTTGGTGGTAACGAAGTTTCTACTAAAAATTATTTTACTGACACCACAAGTTACAAAGGAGACTTCCCCCGGGGAAATTTTGATTTTCAAGTGCAAAATTGTGCTATTGAAGCACTTTTTGAACCTAAACAAAGAAGATACAGCAGGCAGAAATTGTAATGTTTAAGGGATATAATTTCGTGCGGTGAATAATTTGCTTTTTCGCTATAGTGAACACATTTTATATGTATATATATATAACTTCTTAGGTGAAAAAAAATCGGTAATGATTTGAAGAGAGCTGCAACCCATCACCCCCCTGCTCACTAATAACCGCTACACATTTAAATACAAGGATACTTTCCAGTAGGTCTTATACCATTTTTTGGGTCATCCTCTTCCAAAGCCTGGAGTCAGTTTAATGTCTTCACTATTAATTTACCTCGCCAAATTGTAGAGAGTATAAGGAACAAAGTTAATATATTTAGGACCAAAATTTAGCCTATAACGCATAAAATAATTCAAGATAAACGTTCTCTTCTTTCGCAGAAGAATCTGGGGCTGCATTTGGTGCAGTGGCTACAGCATTTACCTTATGGTTTGACTCCCGGGGAGGTCGGACCCCATATATTCGCACGTGGATCGTGCCAGACGATGCCCCTGGTCGCCGGATTTTCTCAGGGATCTCCCATGTCCTCGTCCTCCTCATTCCGGCGCCACTCCAATGCAGGGTCTCATTTCATGTCAATCTCCGGGTCCTACGATGGCCCATTCGTAAAATCTACACCCGGTGTGCGATAACATGTTACCTCGTGTGTCCTCAACATACGTCACTTAATTATTTACTTATTCTATTCACAGAAGAAACTTTCAGGAAAATACTTGGAAAAAAATTTATCTGTGCACAAGTATCGTAGTACCGCTAAACAAGACAGTGAAAATAATGACTGAAACAGCCTCGCCAGCACTAATACGTGAACAATTCTGCATGGCCTATAGTAATTTTTTATAAATGTTGTGTATTTGTGAAAAATTTCACGTGGAATACTATTGCAGCAATATTATAAATTTCATTTAACTGTAATTTAATTGACGTATATTCCGTAATTTTGCAGGAAAAATTAATCCGTTGCATGAAAAGATACCAAACATAATATTATTTTGTATACTGCGTAATAAACTTTTGCAGCCAAGATAAAACTGTTGGTGTATATTGGTTGTTTACTCCCGTAACTTTTCAGACAGTAAACATTTTTATTCGTGTCGCTTAGTTAGTTAATACTAAAGATCTATACGGTCTGCAGTTTACAGAACAGCATTAACAGTTCGTTTAGCAGCTATTACGTTGGTTTAACTTTTATTTGATTAAAAAATCAGTTACCACATACAGCACCGAACGGTAAAATAAGGGCAGTCATAATTTGAATGAATTCTATTGCAATTAAGTTATATTTTATAATCGATTACATTATCGTCTAATACGTATATGATGTTGGTAATAGAAAAATATTGGTTTTAGCCAAATATCACGCAAAATTATGCAACAGCTATTACCGTACTGACAGTCTGCACAAATTTTGCGGTATTTCATTGAGCTGAGAAGTAAAGAACGTCTGGCGCCATAGTTTAAAGAAGCACAAAGCATTCCAGGTTTGGCATGAGCTTCTGATTAAATATCTATATAACCAGTATAGTATTTTCTTTATCGTGCATTTTAATTTAACGTAAGATTAACCGACGTTATTTTATACTTTTGATAGCATGTAAACACTCAAAAGCTAGTTTCATTGTGTTCAATATTTTAATTTCCTTTCATCATTACCTCAGCGTGATCCAACCTTTCAGGCTGAGTTGGTTTAAATACAGTTGCCACTATAATTCACTGGCTAAGTGTGGTTGATTAAGTTCGTAAGCTCTTCCCTTGTTAGTCACTTCTCTGAATGATGATGAGGGAAGTTAATAAACAACAATAACTCAGCGCTAAATGTCTTAATAAGTTAACAAACTGTAGTAAAACAACCAAGGTTACTCTGCTCGTGGCTTTACCTTATCCTGCGCTGAAGTTCTGCTATTAACCTCCAGATAAAGTGCCGAACTAAGCTTGGGTGCTTGTGTTTACCTTGAAGAAAACTGGTTTGTTAATAACATCGCACGGTCGTGGCTAACGGCAGAACTTGGGGATGTGTTCTATAATATAATAGTTCCATTCTCCGTTGCGGATACAATGAGTCGTTTCTAAATGCGAACTGCGAAAGCTGTTCAATGTCGATTCTAGGTTAAAGGGGAAAAAGTTTATGCCCTATGGCACAACCGCCATCATAAACTACAAAAACAATGAGCTGCCCTCCTCCTAGCTGTCAGGGTTGTAATTTGCATCGGGAGTCAGTCGTGACCATAAACTTGGTCATTTGGGTGACCTCCAATCTACACTGTAAAAAAAATCATCGGTGCGAGACCCTAACGTATAGTTACCGCACTCCATAAATTCCCGACACACAGCAAATTACTGATTGTTAAAACATAATAATATATCGTAGCTCTGAAACATCAATGTTGTTTCGTTTATTAAAGCTATACGGTACACTGCAAAGCCAATACGGATGCCGACGATGGACCATACAATAGGACAACGCAAAGAACATGGGTATATAGTGATTAAAAGCACATAAGCAGAGTTTGAAGAACCACTGACATGTAATGGTATTATGTTTCCTCACAGTTCGTGTGCACAGACAGAGTGAGCAAGCCACGTTGAATAACTCGACTACCATTCCAACCTGTTTTACAGTTATCGACCACGGGAGATCCGTGGCTTATCGGGTCAGGGGGTTTAAAAAACCCGTGATATTAGTTATCGAGTTGGAAGAAATTCAGCAACAGTGAGGTGGATATGGGGTCAGTGGGTCGAGGAGGGGTGGACTAAATTACGTATATGTAGGGCAGTGCGATACGTACGCATGTGGAAATTGACGTCGACGTGTGATGAGCGTCAGTATGTCATTATTTGTCAAACCTGTTCGGCATGTCGTGCACAAACGTCAGATAATGTGGTAGTAATTGATTATCTAACAACGTAAGAAGGTGAAGTAGACTATAATTTACAGCATAAAATGTCGAAAATATTGGTATGCCTTTAGGAATGATTATGGTGAGAAAACAGTGCACATTATAAATAGCAGCCCACCAGCCCCATTAAGAAAATAAGCTACTACCTGTGACACACATCGTCCAACAGTTCTTCGAATGATGATCCTGCAAAGTGTTTCCATGGCCTGAGCGTTCACTGGAACTCGCTCCCACCGCAACTTGTGAACAATGCTCAGAGGACGACCGGCTTGCCATACGACATGCACGTGAACTTTGGACACACGGTGAAGCAGCGTGGACTGTCACACCCTAAACGAACAGTTTAAAAAGGTCTCTCTGAATGCCGCGTTGCGTAGCAACGGTTATCGCGGTGTCTAAGTATTGATTTCACAATGTTCTTTACGTAATACCAATCTTTAATAATAGCCATGTCACGTATGTATGATCGGCATTCTATCCAATAAATAAGGGTGCGACAGCTCTCTTCCTTGATGCTGGAATGTGTCAGCGGTATATACGAGGGTTATTTTTTTCAACTTCCGATCGGTTGTAATTTAAAAACGGGAATGAATTAGGAACTTATTTTAATTTCAAAAGAAACGTACATCTTTACACTATTTTTCCACATAATCACCGTGCAGATTGAGATATTTGTCGTACCGATGCACCAGCTTGTAGATACCCTTTGCAAAGAATGATGCCTCCTGCCTATTCAGCCACGTTCTAACAGTGTCCTGCAGTTCATCATGGGTGTTGAAGCGTCGTCCTCCAAGCCACTTTTTCAACGTGGATAAAAGGCGGAAGTCACTCGGTGCCAAATCCGGACTGTACATATAGACATGCATGTACGTAGACATGAATAGGTAAATAAAAGAACGAATCTACTTTTAACGAAGAAATCAATATTTATTTTGTTTTTAATGGGTGCAGTTTATTAATTTATCTACGAAGTGTTCATCCAGTGGTCGGCTTACAACAGACCGTGTTCAAACAGAACAACAACAAAAATTACGTATTGTTGATGTTTTATTATTGAACTTAAAACTATAAATCACTGTAAAGTTATAAAAATTTAGTTACATAAGGTGACAGTTTGTTACATTTATCTTTAAACAAAAAAACAGTCATCTGAAAGTTTAAAATTAGCCTAAACTTACAAAAAAACTACACTATTAATCTTAAGGCACATTGACCGATTCGGTTCTTAGGAAACTTATTTCAGTCATATGGTTGATCTCAGTCCTTCAGTGGACTGGCCTCTTCACCAAGTGAGCTATGTTAGTTCTAGGTTAGGTTACACTTTAGCTTACGAATTTCAGTAAGCTTGTCCCAAGATATGCTTGGTAACAGTAGTCCTTAACAAAATGGTGGACTTTAATAAACAAATATGCTACCAGGCATGAAAGGAGGGAGACCTAAACATGAGAATTAAATTATTCTAGGACGCATAATATTGTTTATTAACAATTAAAAGTACCATTTGTTAACTATTTTCAACGTCATTTAGTTTCGTTGTGGCTTTGAGTGTGAGAGACTACGATCATTCTGTTTCCTCAAATTAATGAAAAATATTTTAGTTTATTTTAACTTACATTACAATCTGGGTGTTATTATTTTTTATCTCCAATTCCCATTGAAGTTAAGTTACAATCCAACTTATTTTCATGTATGATTAAAATTTAAGTTACTGCAATAGACCGAGTTGAATTACAAGAAAACTACTGGTTTTCGAATACGCGACAGTTAACTTCAGGGATTTTACGTGTGTTAAAGAATATATTAGCGTTGATTTCCGAAATAACACATTCCGCTTCATGGTCCCATATAACACATGTCCGTTACGGCGTAGTTAACGACATTAAGACGCTTATAAATTACCAAAATGTTACAGTCATCCGTTTCGGAATTGTACAGTTCGATTTATAAGACCTTCAAAGACATGCATCAGTTCTTCGCGAATATCTCTCAGTCTCTCGCCGATTTTACGGACATTTTCTTCACACATGTGCATAGAAAAACTTCTCCATTTATGTTATAACATCTGCGTTAGGTAAGGTTTGACGTTTCGTCTAAATGAAGTATTCAGAAACGAAACCAATCGCCAAAAAGAAAATGGAAGAGGATAAGAAGCGACCACTATGGAACCATTTTAGGATGGAAGTTGTCTGTTCTGAGCAAGGTTGTGTAAATTTTATGGTGTTGATAATAAGTTAGCTTAAATAATAATACTTTCCGGAAGCTTTGCAACTAATTTTACAGTGTCGTATGGTTATGTCCTTCATGCTCGAGAGGTCTGATATTATGAGCAACCTTCGTGGTTTCCGAATGCGCAGGTGGTTCTTCTTTCTATAATAAGAGATCTTATCTGAGCAACCTACGTCGTGTTGCAACCACGCCACTCCTCTGCGGTCGCAGTGATGCTGCCGCCCAGAGACGAAACAGGTTCCTGCACCAACTGCTGTCTAGTAAATTCCTCTTTCATGAAACTATTCCACATGCACCCATTTTGCCAAAGTACGAAAAACACGTCTAACAAGGGCGAAATGTCATTGCTAACACGCCATGATCATTAAAAACACTACTTTGAAGCCAACAACAACATAACTAAAAACTGCAATTTAAGATTGCTGTACATACAAACAGGATGCATACGAAAATTAAACAGAAACTATTACAGAACTTTACTATACAGACTTTCCACCAATAAAACTACACGTTCATCGCTTAAGGCCTCGTCCGTTAGTTTTACATTGGTTTCGAAAAAATGTTTAACGCAAATTAATACACATATATCAAAAATTCATTCTTACGGTTTTAACACTTGTATATCATCGTTTGTGTCTGAATTTTTCTGTTGCATTAAACCAAAAGGATTTTTAGATTTTTGCCTCTGAAATATCATATGTATTGTTGTCAAAATAAGACAAAATTAAGCAACATAATTTTTTTGCTAGCAAACGGTACATTATTTATTAAAAAACGATCTGTCAATATTGTATATCGTATGACCGTTTACAGGCTCCCTTTTTTTCAAAGCATTTGCTTAAAAAATATTTAAGTTATTTGCATTTGTTTGACATAAATGAAAGAATGCGGCTTTTAAGTCCCACAGTAAAAATTCATCGGCTGGAATCTTACAAGGCAGTTCAGCGCCTGGCTAATTGTCGTGATGATTAGATGTAGTTTTCTGAACATACTTGATTGCGATGCAGTATGTCTAATGGAGTACATCATAAAAATACATGCAGTCATTCACTCCCATTGCACAAATCTTTCTAAGATAGTAGTTATGGCTATGCGACATTTAATGCGCGCTCCAAGGTCGCTCTTAGCTCCATCACATCTGATTCTCCAAAGCGCAGGTAGGCAGCACCCTTAAGTATTTACGACGTTTAAACTGTTTGGCAGGAAAAGTAATTAACGCTCTTATACTGTCCAACGTTTACACATTACTTCTAAAACTGCGCCCTACATTATTAGCATAGTTACACATTAACATCAAAATTTTACAGTGTTTGGAACTTGTCCATAGTAAAGACTAAAGTACCAGTAGTGAACTACGACGCTATCATACTCAGCCCAGTTCCGAATGCGGTGAACACAGAGAAAAAAGCTTCTCAACGAAACGAAACTTGCGATGTGCTATGTTCGTACTCAGGCCGCTGGGGACATTCCAGACCTCCCAGTGCCGAGAGGAAGGGATACGGTAGTCAGTCAGTCGCGACCCGCCGGAATGGACGCACTAGGTAGTAGGTTATAGGTGTGTGTATAGTGTCGTATTCTCCGTAATAAAGTGCGCGCTTTTCACGTATGCGATGTTTCATTTCTAGCCTAGTTTGCCTGTATGTAATATACTTTACCAGCTACAACTTCGAATACAATGTGTGTAATAAAAGGTAATGTAATTAGGTAAGTCCCTAAGTGAAATACAGTCAACTATATCTGGCCAAAAAATTCAGCACGCTCATTGACACGGGCTCTTAATGAGCACTTGGACAGACTGTATAGAACCAAAACAAATGGTCACAGTTTACACTGAAATTGTATTTTTTGGGGTGCTGTCTGATGTTAGAAACACACACGGTAGAAACACATACCACAGAAACACAGATGACAGAATGTTCTAAGCAATGCCAGTTCTATATTATGTGTTTCTAAAGTATGACAGTTCTTAGATGTGTGTTTCTATTATACGACTGTTCTAAAGCACGTGTTTCTATAGTATACCAGTTCTAACATCTCTGATTCTG
>PNEQ01068101.1:0-30714 GCA_003012365.1 Medauroidea extradentata | reverse complement strand
ATTCTGGGTCTAAATAATGGCAAGTGTTTTGAATTTCATAGACATATGTCAAAACATTTCGAAATAATCGAGAACTATGCTTAAAAACTGACTAAGCATGTATTTAGTCTATTCCAGGTATAAATAACTGTCAGTGTTTTGAATTTCATAGACATATGACAAATAGTTTGGGAATAATCGAGAACTATGCTTAAAAACTGACAGAGCACACATTTAGTCATTACAACTTAATCTGGGTCTTTATATGTATTTGCGTTTCAAATTCCATAGACATATGACAAATAGTTGGGAATTAATCGAGAACTATGCTTAAAAACTGACTAAGCATGAACCTAGTCATTCCAACTTATCTGGATGTAAATAACTGTCAAGTGTTTTGAATTTCAGGGACACATGTCAGATCGTTTGGGAATAATCGAGAAAAATGCTTAAAAACTAGCAGAAAAAATATATAGGCCTATGCTTAAAATCTGAAAAATAGATATAATAAAATATTACGTGCATGCCTGCAGGAATATATTATTTTAAAAACTTACTATACATAAATGTACTTTCGGAAAATATTTATATAAAAATTATATTGAGACAATTTGCTATAAGATTTTCTGTACAAAATTTTATTAGTAAATATAGGCTATAAATAATAATTTATGTAAAATATAATATAATAAATAACATTATATAAAATCATATTAGCATATTAAATTAAGTCAACATTTATCTGTAACAAATATATTTTTTATGTTTACCATATTTAAACCATCTCCAGTAGCAATGAATCCGTAGCTCAGTTGACTAGGGCACATGGCATACTTACTAACATAAAGGTTGCAAGATCGAATCTCACACCTGGCGAACTAAAAATTTTTAACTTACTAAAAAAATTAAATCATAAGGACCATTCTCCCATATGAAAACACATGCAACTTCGTCCTTAGCTGCAGCAACGACACTAACACACTCTAGCAGACAACTATAAAAACAAACATTGTGACACCAGCACTGCCTAGCAGACATTGCTGAAAACAAAGTTCGACACCAGTGCTGCCTAGCAGACAATGGAGAAAACATAGCGCGACATCAGCGCAGCCTACCTGCTAATGATGGAAACATGATGTCACAGATCACGAACAGGAAAGACAAGTGACAGTCGAAAAAATATGACGTCACTAGCAGACTATGTAAACAAAGACATCACACACTAGCGCACTCTAGAAGGCAATGTACAAAACAAAATGGACGACACCTGTTTGAACCTAGAAACTAAAAATGGCTGACGAAAACAAAAGATGTATGAAATTGACATCATAACAAAATGGCTGACAAAATATGCAAAACAATATAGCTGATAAAAGTCCAAGTAACTGACGAAATCAAAATGATGTATGAAATTGACATGACTGACAAATACACAAAACAAAATGACTGACAATAGGTCAAAACAAAATTGTGGGGGGGGGGGTACAAGATGGCTGCCAAAACAATGACGAGAGTCCAAGATGGCCACCAAACAAAATGGCAGAAACAAAATGGCTGCCAAAACAAAATAGCTGAAACAAGATGACTGCCAAAACAAAATGGCTGAAACAAGATGGCCACCAAAACAAAATGGCGGAATCCAAGATGGCCGACAATGTCACCACAGCCTGCATGCAGCCATTTACCGCTGCCATCATATCCATCGATCCACAGCCTAAAGCCTACTGGCGGAGAACCTACCAAATCTATCTACTCTTGTCAGGCGTGTTCTTTGAATTCCCAATATGTGCATCTTTTAAAATGTAACGTACTTGAAACTATATTTGTATGTTCTTCAAGTACATCACGCCTGTTGTAAACATGTTTTGAGCCCGTTCAGAATGACTCAAATTGGCTATTTCAGGCTGCTCCATGTAGAAAAATAGCAACTAGATTCGTAAAACAGAAACATATAAGAATTTATTTTACTTTACCCCATACTTACAGCCAGTTATTTTTGGTAAGGTTAATTCTACTACAGGTTAAAAAGAATATGTGTTTTCTTACGGGAGAGTTTGACACAAGGAATATTTCTGCGGCTAGTTTCACTGCTATCGCTAAGGGACAAGCAAGATACGAAATTGTAAAAATAAATTTAAATAGGCTTGGAAGTGACGTAAGTCATTTAACTTTTTTTTTTTAAGTGAAAAGAAACCAATTTCGCGTTTTAAATTACTAACTTTATGTACCTTGGGAAAGCTCTGTGATTGGTCAGTTTACACCTCTTACCAATACCAGCGCTCAAGCAGCAGAAATTTTCCCTCTGACAAACTTTTAACATTGATCTTTCTAACCTGCAGTAGGATTAACCTTAATTTTCTGAGAAAATAATTTTACGCCATCTTGTTACAACAATTGCACGTCTACGCAGCTCTGCTTCGTTGTCACAGGGATTGAATGGTTTTAACTCTCAGTGTCTAGGGAATATACTGGTACGTCACAGACGTGTGGGGTCGAGTGGCAAAGCCAACTGAGTGGCGCCTCTGCAAAAACACTTTTCAGCAATATCCATTTAAACATAGTTGTATATGTGCACGTAAGGAAATGATAACAAGTTGATGTAAAATTATTTTCACCAAAAATCAGTGACGTGATTCTACACTTTCCTCAAATAAAATTGTGAGGTCACAGTGTACAGTCTCAAAGAAAAAAACTACAATGAAAACTTTGCGTGCACATTTAGTGCTCTGCGCTTAAGAGGCCTCCCTAGGTAGACTGTGTTTGAGTGTGTGAGGCTGGAGCGGTAAGAGTGCCACTGACCGACGTTTGCAATCTATCATCGCCTCTTCACGCAAGCCACTCAGCTGGCGTGCAGTGCTTTACTATTATTAGAGGTACGTAAATTTCGCAGATACATTCCAGGTCAGGTTGAACGCCAATTATGTATACTTCATTGCCATGTCTGTGACTTGCTGGCGGCTGTTACGAAACGCGTTTGACTATTGCAAGCCAGTAGTAAGTACAGAAATAATGCGAAGTGCTATCGCTTGCTACCTGCTTGTACGGTTATAAGCCAATAGATAATTGATCGTGGCCAGTGGGTGTATAGGACTGACAAGTCTAGGCTGCTGCCAGATGAATCCGCGAAATTGACGTACCTCTAACTATTATCCTTTCTCTCATGGGACTTCAAGCTGTGACCACATTATTTTATTGGCAGGCAGCGTAGTTCAAAGTCTAACGCTTGTTAGTTGGGTCTTCCGAATCCAGTTGTAATTTTTCCAAATACGGCAGTCTGGAAAAACTTTTTTTTTTGCCATTTTGAGGGTCCCGAAAATGATGTTTATAATAACCGTGTCGAATTTTTAAAACTATAGCAACATAGTTTGAAGTGTGTGTTCTTTTTGTAGATAAAGAATTGTAATGCGCGCTAAATTGTTTCGTCACAAAAGGAATAGTCGTAACTCGCTGCAACATATTTGAAGCGCAGGTAGGGAGGTCCCTTGATATTGATATTATAGGCCTACTTGACACGAGTACCAGTATGGCCATATCGTATTACTCTTAAATTTCCTCCAGCGAGAAAAAAAAACACATCATGTGAGACTTCTATCTGAAAAAAAAAACATTGTTTAGACAGTCTTAACGGGAGTCTCGATTTTCAAAAATTCAGCACGCTTGCTAGAAACATGACTTTCGGGCCTCTCAAAATGGCTAAAAACTGTTTTTTAGACTGCTTTTACTCCAGTAATATTACCTGAATTTTCAAAGTGCAAAGCGACATGCATGCGTTGGTCTATAGTTCATACTATTCGAAAATAAAATGTGGTCACCGCTTTGAGTCCTATAGAAAAAATACTACAACGATAACCTTGCACATCTGTTTACCGCACTGCGAATAGAGGCTATATGCTTCTCGTCAAGCGTGGGACACTGGCTCTTATCGTTACGCTGTTCCCACGCGTCAAAGGTGGAAATTCGACACCGCCGAAGACTCCTCTTAAGGGCACCGCCTATTTGCACAATATAAACTCAAAAGCGATGCTGTAAAGTCTGTAACAAAGTTCAGTGCACGATTATGTCTGATTTTAGAATACATTCAGTTAGAACGGCAGTCTGAAAAGGCCGTTTCTAACTTTGTTGGAGGGCTTAGAAGAAGTGTTTTTAGTGAGAAAAGTGTTGGTACCAATAGCGTACCATACTTGCTCAAAGTGTGTTTTCTTTTCGTACATTGGCACAATGAACACATGTGTAATAGTACTTCCCAGTACGCTACAACGTATTTGAAGCGCGTATACATTATTTCACTAATTAGATCTATGTATAAAAATTATCGCTCTTTCTGTAGTAATTAGAAAGTGCTGTAAGGAATGCGATAAGAGCAAGCTAAATGTAACACGCACCTGAGAAAGTACAACTGCCTTGCCATGTTTGGTCATGTTCCAGTAATTCAAGTCACCTTCCCTGTTGATATATATATATATATATATATATATATATATATATATATATATATATATATATATATATATATATATATATATATATATATATATATATATATATATATATATATATATATATATATATATATATATATATATATATATATATATATATATATGAATACACCGCGCACGAACAAGCCAAACAGGAAGAGGTTGTCAGCCCTGTAAAACGTGGAAGTGCAGCTGCCGTAGAAAGTTTTTGTCGTGAACGTATAGTATATATTAGCCCTTGTGACGCCGAGCGTACATCAGTTAACCGATAGTAACGAAAAATAATTTAAATAAACCTCACCGAGTAATTTAGTTTGCTGTACTATATCTGTTTGTACGGCAGTTATAGATGGTGAGTTATCGCGGGAAAACTGGACTCTTTGATAAGTTTCAACATATATTCGGTATGTCTGTAGCTTTGTTTATGCTACTGGCTTTCGTAAGTACGTGGAGTTGTTACTATATTTGACAAAGCCAATAATATTTGAATAGTGGTTATGCAGAAGGCATCCAAGTTGCAAACGTAAAGAACATACAAATACAAGCTCCTGAATTACTATAAATTAAAACTTCTGTAACTTGCAACCAAAGTCAAATAGAGATATGGTATATAAAAATGAAAATATATAAGTTAAAAAAAATAACAGAAACGTTTTTAATAACAATTTTTCATATTTTACTTTATAAAATTGATAGTCTGTTTCTGCGTAACTCCACTGAATCCTGCTAGTGTAACATTTGTCACATGTGATTCTTCTCTGGACAAGTTTGCCGTGGCAAACGATTTTCTTCCAATCATGCATGTTGCTAGAAACTATAGCATTTTCAAGAGTATCTTGGCGTAAGAAATTTTCGCGAAAAATCACCGAATCTACCGATAGTTCTCCAGTCAGTCATGAAGATATCTTTCCTTGGCTGGTTTACCCGGGTCACTCCCGCTCTTCCTAATTGTTTCCCCCACTGATGCGCACCAGCACTGGTCACGGAGTTTAAAATGAGAGTAAAGTAATTAACTTCTGAATATATCAGTTTTAGAGATTTACCTTTTAAACAGAAAAGGTTCTAAGTAAAAGTCTTATGAATAGAGACATGTAAAATCGGTTCATTATTTGGTGAGAGACTAGACTTCACTGCTCTGTATACCTAAGTGTTATACCTGAGCAGAATATGTGAGTTCGTTGGCTACGAAAATCTATGTGTAGGGACTCCTGTTTTTTCGCGAAAAGAAATTTGCCTTACATGCACATCTGCAGTTCTGCTTCGTGGTCAGTGATTGGATATTTTAACTCTTGCGAGCCTTGGAATTCTACCGGTAAATCACAGACGTGTGTTGTTGCAGGAACTTTATTGTATTTGGTTCAGTCAAATGTGATACTGTTCTTCACACAGACACGCTGCCAATGACCATGAAGCAGAATTGCAGATGTGAACTTAAGGCACTGAAACAAAGTGGGGCAAAATTCTTTTCGCGAAAAATAGGGTTCCCTAGACATCAGTTACGTGCGTAATTGCTTTACATGAGATTGGTCACTCTACCGTGTATCTTTCAATTATTGCTCTGCGGCAGACCACGACTTTGTGGCCCAAAGGAATGAGTGAAAGATTTTTTTTCAGCGCTGGGTATGGAGCAGCGCCAGATCGATAGGGCAGGGGGAACGGGAAGTCTCCGAGAAAACCCGCCGACCAGTGTCATCGTCCGGCGCGATTCCCACATGCAGTAATCCATGGACCGACCCCGCCAGGAATCTAACCAGGATCGCCTTGGTGGGAGACAAATGGTCAGACCATTCGACCACCACGGCACCAGAGACTAAATATAGGCTGTTCAGTAGAAACTGAGTATTCAGCAAAACTTGTAATTAACTATAAATATGTTTTATTGGGCCATTATATGTTAACTTTTGAGAGTGTTGAAACTTTTACACCGGTTTTTAGTTACCTGGGAGTTTTGATACTAAAAATAGTAAAGATGGCTGCAAAACGGCTGAAAGAAAACTTTGCAGTGCTCACTTTATCGTGAACGGCCTATAGTAATACAGACGTGAAATGACGTGGCGGTTCATTTGATACGAGCGAACTTCACCACTTATTGGCTGACCGAGTTTGTTGGTACCAGCCCCGTGTATGTTTGGTTCGTGCACGTTACTACATGTTTCCTATTGGCCTGGCTGCCGACTAGCAGAGCAGCTGCCTTACGCTGATTGGCAGCAGGCGTTTCCGCCATGTTGTTGGCGTGTGTGACTGAGTTCGCTGTTCTTCTGACTATTTTACTTCTGTGTACCTAAATATTCTGTGGCGGTACCGTGGGCCAATGGATTCACATAGAGCTTGCAGTCCAGTCTAATGTTAAAAACAACGCGAATTTTGCACGGCCATACGTGGAACAGGAACAGAAAATTTCGCGAAAATATTTTTGCCCCACTTTGTTTTAGTGCCTTGCGTGCGCATCTGCAGTTCTGCTTCGTGGTCAGTGATTGGATGGTTTAACAAGTAGCGTCTAGAGGTTAAACCCACAAGTCACAGACTTGATGTGTCGCAGTTATCCGTGTAGGCCTACTCATTGGCACAGCCAAATAAATAACGACTCTGTACAAAAACACCCTGTCAATAGTCATGAAGTTGAGCTGCAGGTGTGCACGTAAGACACTGCAACAAAGTGGGGCAAAAATCTTTTCGCCAAAAATTACTGTCCCTACTAATAATACTAGTGATTGTGTGTGCCAGATTATGTTGTCTACTATTTACTGTAGATGTCTTCGCTTTGAATTTGGTGTACTAGGAAGGCAATGAGCGTCCCAACTAATAATACTAGTGATTGTGTGTGCCAGATTATGTTGTCTACTATTTACTGTAGATGTCTTCGCTTTGAATTTGGTGTACTCGGAAGGCAATGAGCGGAGAGCTCGGACACTAAAGCCTACTGTTGCTTTGCGTCATCGCCTTTGTGTAGTAACGTATGTGGCTAACAATCTGACGATATGTGACGGACATAGACAGTTCGGTGGGCGGACAGCCGACTGCTTGGCGCCGCCGCGCCGTGTATGTAGTTGCCCCCGGGCCAACAGTTATTACGTCACACAACCTCACACGTGCTGGAGCTACGACAGTCGTCGGCCAACAAATGTTTGTCCGGACGTGCTCGGACTACTGACACGCACGTTGCTCATTCCAACCGCTTGGCTCAATGGTTAGAGGTAGAGACCTGGAGAATTCGTGTTTACTTTCGGGTACACGCTAAGACTCAACAATTGTAAGTTAGTATCCATTCGCAGTTGGCCCTTAACCTATCTAACACTACTTGGAAGACTCTGAGCTTACGATAAAGATGCCGATAAATGCGTTTTATGTGGCCACACTATAACAGCAAGCAGCCAATGAGCAATTTCTGTAGTCCAGGCATTTTAGGGATTTACCTGGTAATAATTCTCTTAAAGGAGATACTTACCATATGCATAGTACCAGAACCCAGTAACAACATATCAAAAATCAACCCATATGGGAGCTGTGATATGACCGCCATGTTGGAAAATAGTGACCAATTTTCACTTTTTTTTTTTACCAAATTTCGAGAACAGTTAACAATATTTAAAAAAAGTTCAAACAAACAGGGAAGCACATTTAAAAATACATATTTTATGAAAGGATAACTTTTTTGTATATGCGTTGGCTTCCGAGCTATTCGCAAGATAAGATTAAGTAAATACATTTTGTTTAATATATTTTTTAAATAAAACCCCATTATCTCAATAAATTGGTGGCTTATGTTATAAATCAACTTAACGTTTTCTCGACAATTTATTCACTAATTAATTTGTTCATAAAATCAAGTGTTTGTTAGGAATTAACTAATTGAACTGCAATGTATTACTAATTATCAACGTCAAATTCCATTTAAGTCACGGCCACATTTTATATTGTTTTCGTCATCGGTAAACCAAATGGTTTGAGCTGTAGTAGTCAAGAAAACGAATGGTCTGGCTCTGGACTGATATGAAAATAGAACAAATACTGATGAGATCAATGAAATCATTAGGAGGTTTGACTAGAGGACGAGGATTAAATGAAGATACTCCAATGATATGGATTTTGCGTGCCCTTGTTGCCTCAGAAATTGCTACAGAAGTTGAAGAATTTGCAGGTATTTCTCCTGAAACATCAGAGCAACACAAAGATCTAAGGAATAGCATGATAAGGGATGCAAATCATGAAAAAATATTCTTGAACTGGCTGAAACATAACCCTTTCCAGATTTCAGAGGACCTAGTCTGTATATCTACTGGTGTCGTTGGAAACAGCATGGTGTCATGTGATCTTGCCACTGAAAAGGGAAAAGAATGCATGGGTGCATTGAGGGGAAAAACATTTTTTGATGTAGTTCTTCCAAGAAAAGCAAGGGTGATACCACTAAGAGCACTAGGAGCTATGTCATCTATTATCATTAGAGAAAATGTAGTTCTCATCAATGTGCAACAGTTATTCAACAGGATCATCTGCTTATACGTCACTCCAGAAGACCTTAAAGAATATTTTAGGTATGAATTGGCTCCAAGACCCTCTGATTTGTTCACTGAATCTCACACGCGGAAAGGAACGAAATCTTTCTTTGTTTCAGCTTTTCAACCAGAGAAGGAAAATATCACTTTACCTCAGATTTGTACATATGTTATGGATGGAGACTACCTGCTGAACTGTGTTGTGTGGCCTAGGCAAGGCACGTACGGTGATGTCATAGAAGCTTACAAGTCCTATGTAGAAAGACACTTCAGTAAGAATTCTATTATCGTTATCGATGGTTATTCTGATTCTCCAACAGCCAAAGGTGAAACACATACTCTTCATGACAAGAAAAAAGTCCCCGAAGTTCAGTTAAACAAACGTACTTATGTTACTCATGCCCAGTGTGACTTTCTCTGTAACATTAAAATAAAAAAAAACATCTCATCACTGTACTTGCACACAAATTCACAAAGGCAGGACTTGAGATACATCAAGCAATGGATGATGCTGATGTTTTAATCACCAAGTGGCTCTCCAGCATGCCGCTGATACCGAACCAGTAGTAGTTGTTGGACAGGATACTGACATTTTGGTGTTATTGACGTCTCTGTCCACAATTATTTTTTTTTTCAGCTATTAACTGGTAATAAAGGAGAAATTGTTTTCGATATCTGTAAGCAACGAGAGCTTCACCATTATGTTAGTGATATGCTTTTATTTTCTCTTTCAATATCTGGCTGTTACACAACCTTCACTGTTTTCAGGAAAGGGAAAATTAAGTCTCTCAACTTATTAAAGAAGAATGAAGGGTTGAGAAATACAGTAAGGGATTTCAACGAAAAGACGTCAACAAGGAAAGTAATTAGTACGGCAGGAGATGAATTTATTGTTGAATTGTATGGAAAACCAAGGAACAAAACATTGTATGAGTACAGATTTTACATGTATAATCAACTAAGAACGAAACAGCATCTGCATGCTAATTTTGAGTTGGCCACACTTTCGACAGCTGCATCTCAAAACAATTTCATAGTTTATTGACAATTACAGAAGTGGTTGGGAAACGATCTGGACCCTTGTGTATGGGGATGGAGACTTTCTGATAATTTGCTATAACCTAAACACATCTCTCCCGCCAGCTCCAGATGAGCTGCTGAATTTGATTTGATTTCATGGAAATGCATCCTTGTCGTGGATCTTGCGAGTGCAAACAAGCAGGTCTCCTATGCTCAGCTATGTGTGGTAAATGTGAAGGCCTAACATGTGAGAACTCAACTGATGTGGACATTGAAGACAACTATGCTTACTGAGTTGGTTGATAAAAAAGATAAACATTTCTAGTAGTTGAAACATTGAGTATTTTTATTATAAATGTTATTATTTTACTTTTAAATAGTGGTAAATAATAAAATTTACACTTTTCTTACATCTCTTGTGACTTTGAATTTGGATAGGATATATAAAAGTATAAAATATAATACATATAAATGCATTGCCTGTGTTTACGTTGTACCTTTTGCGTTAGAAGTTAATTAAATTGGGGCTCACATGATGACGTGTTCATTATGTTCAGAAATTAAATACCGCTTATTAAATATTTTTGAATTATCAACCAACCAAAAAAAAATACACGTCTTAATACAGAATAGAAAGCAAAATTAAATCTAAAACATATTTTAAGAAATACATTATAAGTTTTATAGATATAACTAGCAATTTAATTAGATATTGCCGTTTTATATTTAAAAAGTTGAACAAAAATTTATTTAAATAATTTAGTTTCCGAATAACTCAGAAACCAATGCAGATACAAAACATTTTACTAACTTAAATTTAGTTCAATTTTCACTTAAACTTTTTTTAATATTTGTAATGGTTTTCGAAATATAGCCAAAAAAGTGAACATCAGCCAACATATTCCAATATGGCGGCCATAGCACAGCGCCCACAAGTGTTGATTTTTTATATGTTGTTACTAGGTACTAGTGTTATGTATGTGTCAAGTATTCCCTTAAGGGCGCGGTATACCGCAATTTTCATCATCATTTTTTTATTTTGTATTTGTAACAGATATTTTTTTCTTGTTTTAGACACAAAATGTGACTAAATTTGGCTCTTTTTTATCTCTCATAGTTTTCGCGTAATGGCTTGTTAAAGTCATATTTTTCATGTTTTCATTTTAACGACTACACTAAAACCAACTGATATACCAAACTCAAAAAAATCACAGTGGATAAACACATTGCAGGCTACAATGACATGCTCGTGAAATTAAAGAATAAACATTATTTTTATTTTAAAAAAATATTTAACTTTTTAGATTTTTATTTTCAGTTTCAACAATTTTTTTAAAATTCAAATAATTTTTATTCTTTAATTTCATGAGCATGTCATTGTAGCCTGCAATGTCTTTATACACTGTGATTGTTTTGAGTTTGATATGTCAGTTGGTTTTAGTGCAGTCGTTAAAACGGAAACATGCAAAAATATAACTTCAACAAGCCGTTACGCGAAAACTATGAGAGAGAAAAAAATTTCACAAGAGCAAAATTTAGTCACATTTTGTGTCTAAAATAAGAAAAAAATCTGGTACAAATAAAAAATAAAAAATCGTGATGAAAATTGCGGTAGGCCGCGCCCTTAAGGGAATTTTTTCCAGGTAAGACCCTTTTTTGACTTAGTTTGAATGGCCTAGTATGCTCGAGTGCACTGATATTCTTTCTAGGCTAGCTTACATGTCACTGAACCCCCGAATTTTTCGAGTCCCTAGTTAAAGGTGAAGTGAGAGGGTTTTGCGGTCTCAAGAGGGCGTGGTACATAATTCAACGCTAAGAGCATTAATCTATAACCGTAGGTTTCTTGAAGCCAATTTGCGAAAATTAAACAATAGTAATTGTAGACAATAGTTTTAGCCAACGTTTTAAACAAAATTGTTTCCAGTGTTACGAACTTCTGAGGCACAATCTCTGACGCCGGAACCTCGTGCATTTAACTGCGGCGCAAGATATCACGCGTAACGAATTAGTAATTCTGGATAAATATTTACTCATAAAGTTGGCAAATACCATTATCTAGGATTGTCATTGACTATTGTATCCATATTTGCTTCGAAAATAGTGTAGAAATCAATTGATGTTTTCAGGGTTTATTTATCTACCACGCACTCTTAAGGCTCAGCATCAGACGCCATATTGTATTATTTTATTTTTCGCTCTTATGAAATTCCGAGAAGAAAAATGTAAAATGTATTAATATAATATCAATTTTATTTACCTTGTGCTGCAATAAAACCATCGCAGTTGAACTTTTAACGTATATTTAAGTCGTAATTAGTATTTTATATTATTAATTTGCTCGACTGATTACGACTTAAATATACGTTGAAAGTTCAACTACGGTGCTTTTATTGTAGCACAATGTAAATAGAATTGATATTATAGTAACACATTTTACATTTTTCTTCTCAGAATCTCATAAGAGCGAAAAATAACGTAATTCAATATGGCGATTGATGCCGAGTCACAAGGGCGCGGTCTACCGCAATTTTCATCACCATTTTTTTTTTTTTTATTTGTACCAGATATTTTTTGTCTTATTTTAGACACAAAGTGAGACTAAATTTGACTTGTTAAAGTCATTACGCGAAAACTATGAGAGATAAAAAAAATTTCATAAGAGCCAAATTTAGTCTCACTTCGTGTCTAAATTAAGAAAAAAAAAATATCTGGTACTAATAAAAAATAAAAAAAAAAATGTGATGAAAATTGCGGTAGACCGCGCCCTTGATGGATTGTTCCTTAGTTTCGCAGTGATTCAGAAAAAAAAATATTGTTACCTAATACTTATTTCAAATTTTTGCTTCACGGTTTTGATATATGTCATAATTTGTAGCTGAATATTTTTGTAGCAACGTACTGATCGGTTTTTTAGATTTCATCACCCAAAGTACCACGTTTATTGTGAAGGTAAGCCAAAATAAGCAAAACATTTTTTTGCTGACGAATTGTACATTATTTTTAAAAACGCAACCACAGTATTGTACATCGTGTGACTGCACATTGTCTCAAATTTTTTCAAAGCTTTTGGTTAAAAATATTTTAGTTATTGGCACCAGTTTAACAAAAAAAACCAAGGAACAAGCTCTTAAAGGGCATTCAAGTGGGGTAAAATCGTAATTTTATATTTGTACTATAGCTGTCCCTTTGCGGCTTCGCCCGCGTGTACTATACAAAATAATAACTTACTTTTAATTACGTATTATTGATGGTGTTACTATATTCTCTGTATATCTTTAAAACAACAAATACAAACAGCTTTATCCAATCCACTTCGTTGAGCGTACTTTAATGGCAGAACATCTTTGCTTTAAATTCATCTTCATTTCTCTATAAAATAGCTGGCCGGCTGCGGCTTTGCCCGCGTGAAATTATATGATGTAAACAGTAACTCTGGATAAAATATGTGATGAAGGCATTTAACAGCTAGCGTACTCAATAACAGTGAACTATAAATTGCCTTAGTTCAGTGTAAATAGCGCGCGCAATATAAACGTACTATGTCATAGTAATTCCCATCGCGAAGTCTTGCACGGGATACGAACCCGTAACTCCACCCCTCCCACACCACAAACTTTATACAATACCTGAGTGAATGCTTAAAGGCAGGCTGTGATATTCCTTTCGTATTTACAGGCTACAGTCAAAAGAGGTTTTATTTATGAGTAGGTTGGCAAAAAAAAAAAAAAACAACTGTTGAATTAGTTCTCCATGAACTTTCTCTTTTTTCAGGAGACTGTAACATTTTACTGCTTTTCACATCCTTAATTTTTGAATTTCATAAAATCCTGAATTTGATTTGTAGATATTTACATAAGCTTAATTCTTATCAAAAAAATAATGTCGATATATCAACGGGTATAAGCGGTACAGATGATTATTTGAAAACACATTACATATTTTTTTAACAGCATTCAAGGACGTTTCAAAAAATTCTGAATTTTTTTTATATTTACGTAAGATTCCTTTTAAAGCAAAAACCATTTAATAATTTCTGCTGGTTTAGGATATAAGTGGGATTAATTAAAAACATGTATTATTATTTTTTTTCAGAGCTTTCAAGAATGAATTTTGAAAAAGTCTAAAAATATTTTTTAGATATTTACTTAAGCATCATTAAAATAAAATCACCTCAATACCTGAAATGGTTTAGGAGAAATCACGGATTAATTAAAAACACATCTTACGGTTTTTCACCCCCTTAATTTTCGAATTTCGCAAAATCGAAAAATGCGCTAATATGCATTTGTTTTGGCAATATTTTGATGTTAAAAAAATTATGATAGCTTTCCCGGTTAATGAGATATAAGGGATTCTTTGAAAATACATTTCACCCTTTTTCACCCCCTTAATGATCGAATTTCGAAAATCCAATCTTAGTGGGTACCTACCGGCCAAGGGGATGCTTCCCTCAAAATTTCATGGTTCTAGGTCAAGCGGTTTGGGCTGTGCGTTGACGAGTGAGTGAGTTAGTGTGTCAGTCAGGACATTTTGCAGGCATTACTTGACAGTACATTTTCCTCTTACGAAAAAAAAAATAACCAGTTTTTCCACAATGGCACTTCAAAGTCAAAGTTTGCGTATTTTTCTTCATACATAACTTGAAAACCAATAAACACGATGAAAAAAAAAAATCTCATCAAAACTACATGTCATAGTATACGGCATGAAGCAAATATAAACCCATTAAAATTACTTTTGTATTTAAAAAAATTGCTTTGAATAACTAAAAAACTGGCAAATTTTAGAATTTTTTTTTTAATTACAAACATTTTTGTAGTGGTCTTTTACCTACCTAACTAAGGCAGTTACTCGGGACATGTAGTCACTATGTGAATTATTTTATGTCATTATATTCATTAGTTTTCAAGAGTATGAAGTAAAAACATACAAATTTTGACCTTGAATTGCCGCTATGGGAAAACTGACTACGCTATATTATTTTTTTGTAAAAGTAGATAGGAACTCCCAAGTAATGTCTGTCAAACTAACAGTATTTCACACAAATATAAAATTGTAATTTTTCCCCACCCGACAACCCTTAAGACCTGGTGAGGATGATGTGAGGACAAGGAGCAACACAACATTCATGCCTGAGCCGGGATTCGAACCCAGGAAGTGTCGCACCGTAGACCGGCGCCTGACTAACTACGCTACGCAGGCCGGCAGTCAGTAGTCAGATCTCCTGGCTGCTGTGCCACACAGGGACCCGTGTTCGATTCCCATCCGGGGAGGAAAATTCACAGTTACCTCCCTGGGCTCAGGACTAGAATCTTGTGTTGTCACATCATCCACATCCTGGTTATTGCCACGAGTCATCATTTCTACTGCCTTCACGATAATTATTATTTTATTCCTAAACGGGAGCAAATACTGAAAAACCGTTGCACAGTTTAATTAAACAATATATATATATATATATATATATATATATATATATATATATATATATATATAGCCTACTGTTATTTACTAATATCTGTTTGTTAATTGTTTTCTTTGACCCGATTCCATTTTGGAACTTCGTGTTGTGTATGTAACTTGCTGACTAAAGCATACTCTTCTTATTTATGGTTTCCTATTATTTGTTTAGTTTTCTTTGACTGTCATTCATTTTGCAATGGAGTATGTCTAATCAACTAAATCCAGTCACTATATTTACTATATAGTATAATTTTTTTCTAGACAAACATTGTGTATTTTGTCTTGAAAAAAAATTAAATGAACAAACCTGTGCAGCAATTTTTCGATATCTGCTCCGTTTTAGGATTTTAAAATACAATTATTATAAAGTCAGTAAAAATAATGGATCACACCCGTAAGCCAATGGCAGACCACCGCAGTTACATACATGCCTAGTCACGCCTCAGGGGTTTTCACTGAGGTTCAAACCAACTCCCGTGCCGAAACCCAACATCATCATCAGGTTTACTACGTACTGTCACAGAATATTTAGGAATACAGAAGTGAAGTAATCGGTCACGGCAAACTCAGTCTCGCACTGTCTGACCACTACAGCATTGCTGTTCCTCGTCTGATTGAGTGTCAGTTGAAATGTTTTCTTCTGTATGTTTGGGTTGTCCTGACTCTCATAAGAATACAAACAATTCCAATATTTTCGTTCATTATAAAGTAATTTGCTATTGGAAACTTTACCCTAAACTACTGTAATTTCGAATGTTCTATTCCTGGCTGTTTGGAAGGCAAAATATGTGTTCACTTTTCGAGGAAATAAGAATCATTTTTAAAATATTTACGTCGTAAAATATTGTAACGTGACGATTTTACGATTCAACACGAACACGGCGGTATACATCCACTTCATGCTAACAACCATTAAAACTTAAAATTTATCTTAAACAGGAGCATCATGAGATCCCTGACACAAACGAACTCAACAAAATGGCTTCGCTGGACGGCAACACGGCGGAAACGTCTACCGCCAATCAGCGTCAAGGCGTATGCCAGCCAGGCCATAACATGCAAGAGCCAAACATACACGCCGGGGCTTTCACAATCGTATCGCAGTTATCGAAGCACGTCCTGCACAACCCACGATATAGGGCCAGTGATTTCCACGAAAAGATTTCCAGACAAGTTATCTCCAACACTTCGGGGTCGTTCGTCTTTCTTGATTGGATGGATTATATTTTGGCACGTATCAGCTGTTTACTCGCGCATCACGTAGGTACAAGTGCTGATGGGAACATAATTGCGACAGCCCGGCCGAGCACGAAAACGGTTTGTCGTGCAGGCAGCAGCTAGCTGCAGAAGAAGAACGTTTTTACATCCTCGTCTAAAAAGTACGCAGCAAAATTTGAATTTTTTTACAAAATATATGTTTGGAAATATGTTACCAAGATAAAATAATTTTTGTAACAGTACAGGTAAAATTATTCAAAGAAAATTTTACACAATTTTGTCGCGGCACACAAAGCTAATATTCCGTTTGGATGTTATGCTAAAATTTCGTATGTTTCGTATTGCGTCTTGTAATGGAGGCAATGCAAGGTTGTGTAATCCGCGCTATTATATCCATCCCTATGCACTTGTTTTTCTATAGTCGTGTGCAAATATTGTTGCATATTGTCACATAGCTAACAGTTGAACTACGTGGACCCCGTTTTCTGCCTCACGCCTTTTTTCTTTTCCCGGGCGCTTATCTCTGCCTAGATTTACCTCGTTGGTGAATATTCGCTGATATTGTGGCTCCTGGTACCGTTACCTGACAGCTTGTACAAGACTTTCTACATACGCTTTTCTCTATCGATGTCGCTGGAATTGCGTAGAAACACCTTGGTTTGGTCACGCCCCAGTGGAAGAAGAACTAACCAAATATTTGATTGAATGTCTGGAGAAATAATTATTTACTTGAGCTAAGAAAATATTTTACCAGAACATAATGTGAAAAGCAACACACCCGGTTTTATTGGTACAACAAAATAAGTAATTTAATTAGCTAAGTATTTAAGCCAGACAATAAAATATTTGGTTGACTCAAATATAACAAAATGTTAGGAAATATACAATAACGCAAATTTTGTTGCACCGAACAAACCTTTATGTTTGTGTACGCACCGCATTTTTGTAATCATACCTTGAGAGTTAATTTGCAGTTGTAACAGCGCAATAAGTATGTCCGTAAATGCGTATTTAATTATGCTTCATCCAGGTACCTCGTGTACCGATAAAATTTTTTTTTCTATGTGAAACAAATAATAAAGACTCAACATACATTTGCGTAACAGTTAATGCGTTAACAAGCCATATATATAACATATGCGTGTGTCTGCATGCATGAACGTGTCAATCACCAACGTTCTGTCTTAGCAGTTGATGCTGCTTCTGAGCGATCCTCAGTGCGAGAATTGCTGGGTTTTATATTCTCGGTGTTACCACGTTTTTTTTTTCTGTGTGTCGGTACTCGGTGCACGGCTGACTAGTATATGCGTGTCTATTATAGTCGCAAATATCAGCCACTCGGTCGCGCCACAGAGTATTGCCACAGAATGGCCCGTGTGTCTGCGCGCCCTATGACATTTTAAGAGTTTCGTTTCGTAGTGAGTGACATAAATTGAATGATGACTTCTGCGATAATACCGGAAACTGACTAGTAAAGTTGTAAACATATTAAATAATTTTAGGTCTAATTGTAAAATAATTTAGTTTTTGTAGATATTTATATAAGTTTGTAAACAAATTTATTCAGGCTTACATTTTTTAATAGATTAGTAAGTCCTCCATCTTAATAGAATCTGACAACTCTCCCTTATCACTTCCTCATCACTCCCAAAGAAAAACTCTCCGCATTTATGATTTCTTTGTAATGAACGTTGCATTGATATACTGTGAAATGTAGTTGTGTTCCTAGGTATCGGTATATATATATTTTATTTTAATGGCCAATATCATGAACGTTAAGATTAATTCGTAGTTCTAGACGTTCACAGCAAGAAATAAGCCAGTCGTGTGTATCAATCATTGCAGCAACAATAGTTTATGTTGGTACACATAGCCTCATTACGAACGTCCTTACTGATCCATGCTACACTGGACACACTTTCCATACTGCACAACTTTCAATTACTTGTTTGCTTTTCAGCCAGTCGTGCCAGGTTTACTGTGTCTCAATCACATCGTACTGTTATGTGTGGCAATTCGTACAAACATATCTGCTTATCTGCGTAGTTATTAGAACATAATACTTTTTATCAGGAAATTTGTCTGTTGGTGTTGTGTTGTTCACCTTCTATGGTGATTTTTAAATAACTCAACTGTATCCTTGCGAGTTTTGCTCAAGTAGAAGGAGAGAGAGCGTCACTGTAAAAATGTCTTAACACGATTCATAAGCTATCGTTTTGGTTCCATCTGTTTACAAAATACGGATGTTTGTTTATTGACTCGAGTACTGACATGACGTTAGCGCTCTGCTATGAGATTTATATAAATACTAGCGAGGATATTCAACTATATTCTTGCAAGTTTTCCCTTCAGAGATAAAAAATAGTTCATTAAAGCATAGCCCGAACAATACTCGACCATAGTCTTCAATGTGTCACTGAACTACACGCTAGACTCCGTAGTCCTATATACCTTTGTACAGTGGTTGTTTATTCGTTGGCTTCTGACCCATTTCCACACTTAAGCAGACGGCACGTAATTGGGTCCTTGTTTTCTTGCACGTTTATTGGATCATAGCCTTACGTATATATTTTTGATACCTAACCTATCCTCAAATTAAGTTCCTGTCCGTAGCTATAATTTTGAATTAGTGTCCTTGTTCACGTGCCAACATTATTGTTAGAGCTACAGAGTTTTGCATCAATTTGCTTCAATGCCGTATGTGCATATCTGTGTCTCGGCTTCATGATTATTGGCGGCGAGTCTTTATGCAGAGAAGTAGCTTATTTGGCCGCGCCACGCTGAATGACATTACTCAGACACCACCACATATCATATTTGCGAATAGAACCCCCAGGCGAGACAATGAAAAAAAATCGAATCACTGGTCATGAAACAGATGTGCATACGAGATATTGAAACAAGTTGGTGGAAAAATCTCTCCGCCAAAAGTCAGTGTCTCTAATTATTGTGTAGACGAATTATCGCATACATTACAATGTTACTAGCAATAGACACACGACTAGTCATAACCTCCCTATGGAAACGTTTTGATTTGAATGTTGTTGCAGGGCATCTAACTGCGCATATTGTCCCTTGCCAGAATAACAATATTAAATTTCCTAACCTCTAGTAGAAGTAACCTTATCCAGCTATATTCTTTTTTGACGAAACTATTTAACGCGCATTATATTTGTATAGCCTATCTACGAAAGGAACAGACACTTCCAACTATGTCACTATTGTTTTCAAAAGTTTGTAAGTCTATTGGAAACGTCGTTTTCAGGCCCCTCAAAACGGCCAAAAATGGGTTTCCCAGACTACCGTATCTGGAAAAATAACAACCGAATTAAAAAAAACACAATTATAGAAACAAGCGTTAGACTTTTAACTATGTTGCCCACAAATAAAATATTGTGGTCGCCCATAGCCATCTTTAGTAAGACCGCGGCCTTAGATCTGGCAACCCTGGCAAGAAGGGTCATTTTATAACTTCTTTTAGCTCTCCAAAGGCAATGACTGTACCTGATTCGTTATTCTGCTCTATATACCAGCGAATCAGGGGAAGCCACTGCCGTTGGCGAGACAAAGAAGTGTTAAAATGACCCTTCCTGCCAGGGTTGCCAGACCTAAGGCCACGGCCTTCTACTTAAGATGGCTATGGGTCACCGCTTAAAGTTCCATAGACAAAGGATAATAGATAAGAAGTGCACGCCAGCTGAGTGGCTTGCGTGGAGAGGCGATAATGCATTATATACGTCGGTCAACGGCAACCTTACCACTCCTGCCTCACACACACAAATGCAGCCTCTCTAGGAAGGCCCCTAATGTTATGTTCCAGACGCTCTCGGACAGTTTCGCTAACAGCCTCGAATTGCATTAGACCGTGGATGTGAGAGGAAAAAACATTACATTTCCTTTTAGGAGCTTCTACTTGGCTGGATGTGTTAATGTGGTTTGGCGAGTGATGTACGGCAGTGCTAGTTGTCTGTCTCGGCCGTCAAGAAAGCTAGCTCCTCGTGGACAGTTTTTCTAATTTTAATTTAAAAAAAAAACCGAATGTTGACATACATCCCCTTGAATTTTTGCCAAGTATAAAAAAAACATACATCAGACAAAATGAATTTAAGAGGCCCGTCTGCGTAGAATTGTGTTGCGCGTTAGAGGCAGAGAAACGAAGGAGCGGTGAGAGCTACTTGGAAGGGCGCGCCTAGTGTCACTTCGCTCCTATTGGCGGGACAGGAAACTTGCTCGCAGTATATCTGTTATACCGCTGGATCAATGGAACTTTAAATAAGCCGTGACCTTAATATTTTATTTGTGGAAAGTTTGTATCAATGTTCATTGTCGTTTAGATTCTTATCAATCTGAGAAGAAAATTTATTGATATGCCTATGTGCGAAAATGCGTTTTTAGTCATGTTGGCGAGCTCGAAAATAGTATTTCCAATGTGCGTGATGTTATAGAAGTACTTTATAACCTCTCTCTCTCTCTCTTAAATGTGGTTTCTTTCCGTAGTTATATATTATTTTTCGAATAAACGCTTATTTCTAACCCACTGTAGCGCAGTTAACCGGCCAGGCAGAATGGCACCTTCAAATGGTGATTTAACGTACGAGGACAGCTGTTAACTAACATTTAGTATCTAAAGAAATGTTTTTGAGATTTATTATCAAAATCCTGGCTACGTTAAAGCAAAGAGTAACTATTTTTGGTTTATTTAAAATTAGTATTGATTGTATGTCTGTATTAGTCTATCTTGTAGAAAACGTCCGGGGAAGAATATTGACTATGGACTGTTGCAGATGCCGAAACGCAATTAGCTTGTGACGTCCGAAATTATATCAGGCCATAGTTTACGCTGTAACAAAGTTGAATTTTCATAAATAAACCTGAAACAATAATTATGATAAAAAACATAAATACAAAATGGCAATATTAACACTTTTAGATCGAGCGACGAGTTAATACGTGCACAATTTGGTTTCAATGTCTTAGGTGCACATCAGAAACTTTGCTCCATGGTCACTGATTATTAGAGTTGGTGAAATTTTGCGAATTCAATGATTTGCATGTTATGATCAAATATCCTATGCATACTCAAGTCCCGACCATTTGTCCACTAGCTACTACTCAGTGGAACGGCAGACAATGAACAATTATACGGGACTTGAGTGTGCATAGGATATTTGATTCTAGGCAGGTCATTGAATTCGCAAAATTTCACCATCTCTAATGATTATATATTTTAACTGCCGCTTGTCTTGGGGTTCAGTAAATCACAGACGTGTGTTGTCAATTCGACCTTATTCTCACTGATAGTCAAATGAGAGACGTGTCTGGACAAAGACACTCTGCCAATAACCATGAAGCACATCTGTCTAAGTGCACAAAACTTGTAGCTCTAGTTTTAGGCAATATTATCCCGAATATATTCATTCAATCAGGGTCACAATAGCATCGTGGACAGCACTGCCCAATACCAGAATGTTACTCCAATGAAGACCACTATTTACGTTAGTCGGTGCTCAATGGCTGCTGTCGTTTGACGTACATTTTATAATTGGGTGGAGATTATGACACAGATCTATACAAACTATTCTCACAGATTCGACAGGATACTATACATTTTAGTTTCAGATGTTGCAATATTAGAACATGTTATTTAAAATTTCATAATATTGCAGTGCCTGAAACTAAAATTTTAAGTTAAAGGGTTTACGAGAGAAAGACATTGAATTCTTATACATTAGCTATAACATTATAACTCTGCATTTTCCAATTTTTAATCCTGTTCTTGTGACAAATTGGCAACATTTTTTAGTCAGTGGTATCTAAAAAAAATATGCATTTTTTATAACTGGTATTAATACAACCTGTACGCTAGATGCTTTCAAGTTGGCAACACTGTTCCTGAATCTTTGGCCAGGGTAATGATGACGTGTCATCTCTTGACAGCTCTCGACAGACAGGCCTTTCCTCCACCCAAATCATCGATAAAGAATTGAGCGATCGTTCATCAACTCAACGAGGCGTCTACTCCTTGAGTGTTGCCGAACTTAACAAGCTCTTCCCATCCTCTGTCAATCACAAGGCGATAGATAGTTCGTATCTCTCCGCCTGTTCGCGCCCTTCAATTGTATTGGTTGTTATGCCAGCCGCCATCACATAGCTACCACTGGTTACTTTGACACATTTAGATTGCAGTACAGAGTTATATGGGCATTCGCTCTTTTTTTTTAACGCGCGTTAACTGCCATAAGCACTGACCTTAGGCGTATTTTAGCGGTTGAAATGTTCACAAGCTGCTAGCAAGCGTTTGCGGAAACTGTTTGTATTTACAAGATATCGCTAAAAATGCAGTAATTCAGCGAACAGAAATGGCTACCACCATGGAGTTACGAAATTATATTGTTGCTAATGCCTTGTCTGGACTAGAATTGGACCGTATAAAGCAAAGCACTTCTTCACGAATACATAAGTCTCGTCCGTATTGCGCCTAAATATAAGTTTGTTTTGATTTCAGATTTATTCAAGATAAGCAGGAATTAACGGTAAATGTAAACATTCTGTGAACAAACCCTGCAACCGTCCTGCCTCGGTTGCTAGAAGCGTGTACACACCCTCAACCAGCATGTTTGCAAACACCGCTGTAAACAGGAGCGCTAAATGGCTCTGTTCACAGAATCCGCTACCAATTCAACCGCTAAAATACTCCTCTTGTTTCGGCACGCGCTGTTGCCGTAAATAAAAAAATCCATCCTTAACTGTATAGAAATATTTTTCCAACGTTATGTGCGTTTGTCTACAGAATAAAACATGAAAAAAGTTGGTCAGTGAGAAAGTTTTTTATTATTGCGGTTAAAAGGGGAATGGAAGCGAGAAAGTTGTTCATTATGAGCTGAATTTATTTTTAAATGTAACACCACTACAATAGTTTTATTAGGTCAACGCCTTCGCCCTGCAGACTAAGACATCTGACGAGCGCTTTAAGTTACATTATCTTTACTGACTGAGATGTTCTGTCAGGATAGGATAGTAAATAACATACCGTATTCCTTTAGTAAGCAGATTACTTTTTCATCCCATTTCCTAAAGTAGTCCAGGAGTGCACCCGTCTCTCACGGCCACGTGATTTGTTGTGTCCAGTGACTGATTTCGGAGAAAACATGTCATTAATGTGTGGTTTTTTGGCTAATATTTATTTGTAAGGAAAGTAAAACACCCAAAGAAACAATATAGAAATGCTATGTGGGAGGGAGACAAATACTGTGTTGAACATATTCCAGTATTTTTCACATACTTAGGCCTACTATTAACGCAAGTAAGGGAAACATTCAAATTAAGCAGCGGTTCCAAGCGAATCGTTTACGCTCTTAGGAAGAAACATCAGCAATATGGCACTTTAACTAACCTGCAAAGTTGAAATTGAAACTGAAAGACAAACAAAACTCCTCTAAATAAATATAAAATCATTATACATCATTTCTGTTCCTTGTGCGATAGTTATTATTATATTTTGCTTATTAAATATTTATTATTACTTAAAGTACTTGAAACAAATTTTATAAAAATGTTATAAAATAGGCCGTCCAGTTTTTTTCAGGATTTTTACTGCGTCTTCCATTTTTTTTCCCCCAAGATAAAATGTTGCATGATTTCGACTAATTAGTCACTGACGCAAATTCAGTTAAGTATATAACTAGCTTCAACTTAATGTTTTTGTCTTGAAAGAACAATATAATCATAGTAAAACGAATTTAAACAATACTCGAAGGCAAAGTTATCTGCTCCCGTTTTGGGATCGTTTACATCACTGCCAAAACGTTCGTACTCATTTGATTCATAAAATTCCTCCCACTTTAAACGTAATTTCAGCAAGCGTTAATAATTACAGAACAGCCAGATTTTCCAGTTTCTACACAAGGTTTGATTTCCCATAATCGATCTCATAATCATCGACATTACTTCAACCACATTCTTGTCGTCAGACAAAATTATTAACATTTCCCCAACCACATTCCTGTCTTCAGACAGACGCTACTCCTATGGACGAAATCAAATCTCACGTTTTATTGGAAGTAGCTCTAATGATTAAAAGGTATGTGATAATTTCTTTATGAATCACCTATTACTATTTATGTAATGAATTCATATCAGTGGGGCATGTGAACAATTCCTTATGTTAAAGTAAGATAAAATGTGATTAAATACATATTTTGAAGCGTAATTCTGTACAAATTACAATATATGTATTAAAAATTAAGAAATATAATATTTTCGTACTAAAAATATGAAGAAGTACATCTCCCGAACTTCGTCACACGGCTGCGATCTGGCAACAGCGCGAGGCATAAGCTCTGTACTGCAATCTAAGGTTGGGACGCTCTATACTCCACTTCAGAAATAATGATTAATTACGTATCGAGTCAGCAAACGCATCGTGTAATCACAAAAATAAAACACTAAACTATAAAACTTTTCTTGTAAAATTTGAAAAATGTATTTGTATTTTCAGAAGCCTTTTTAAATTACAACGATTTTCCGTCTACAATTATTCATTTGTAATGCTACACGGGTTTTATATATATATATATATATATATATATATATATATATATATATATATATATATATATATATATAAAAGAACATATGATGTCAACCAACATCACGGGTTTGTTGGAACTAGTAAACAGTTCATATTCTCTGGTATGTATATTTCTGGAATAAAATGATGAGAATTCATAAAAATGTATGCTATAAAATTAAGTGTATATATATATATATATGTACACGTTAAATATATAAACAAATCAAAGAGCAAACACTACGTAAGTTGGGTTGGTCTATAATGGGTCATGTGAGAGGTTCATTTTTATAATCAGAAGAAAAAAAATTATACTGTACTTTCAGTTTCTTCTATTACGGGTACAAACGAAACGTTATATACATCGTTTTTTTACAAGAACAGTCTTTTTAACTGTACAAATTATTTCTTTGAAACTAAGATCACAAGAATTTTCTTTGTGAAAGTATAAATTTGTTTAGAGTGCTTGTTAGTTATTTAGCACAGCATTAACATTATCTACTGGAATCACCAAGTAAAACTAATTTTTCAACCCAAAAATACTTTTTGGTAGTCAGATTCAAAGATATATATTTTTGCAAAAATATAAAATATTTTATGAAATGTGTGAGGGCGTTGAAAGTTAATTTGTTTTACATCGAACAGTCTGCTCATAAAAATGTATTCTACTAGTCTTCATGTATATTAGAAAATGTAGACGTCTCTAATGACCTGCGACATTATTGTTCTAGTGCCTAGACTGTAGGTTTTTACATTAGTTTATAAGCTTTGCCTGGTAGAAATAAAAAAAAAAAAAACTTTTTTCTGCGCCGTAACAAATGTTTTGTACTGTAGTCGTAATGTGATGCTTCCGACCAGCCAATAAACGTATTTTCTTGGTTGAATAGGAAACACGCAGTTCGCTAGTGTTTCTCGGGCAATACACGTTAGTAGGGCCCCTGATTTCCACGAAGAGATGTCTGCATCAACTTGTTGCAATAACTTACGTGCACATCTGCAGTTCTGCTTCTTTGTTATTTGCAGCGTATCTTTCAGCAAAGGCTTTCCTCATTTGACTGTGTCAATAAAAAAAATATATATTGCTGCGATACTACACGTCTGTGATTTGCAGCACAACGCTAGTCGCCATAGTGTTTTTTTTTTTTTTTAATTCTGAGAAGAAATATGTGATTCGTAGAGATGATGGTTTATCGCGGGAAAAGTTGACTGTTTGCTGGATTTCAATACACGTCCAGCTTACCAGAAGATTACTGGCTTCAGCTTGTACGTGGAGCTGTTGCCCTATTTGACTGAGCCAATAAGAATCCCGATATTGTAATATTGGATGCCTGGTATTGGTCTGCAGACAGCTACGTAGTGTCAGTGTTTTCAAGGCTATCTTGGCACAAAACATTTTCGCGATATACCACCATCTCTAGTGATTCGTGCTGTTATATATGCACGTAAGGCACTGAAAAAAGTTGGTGTGAAATTCTTTTCCAAAAAAATCGATGGCTCTGTGTATATAGTATTAGTAGCGACACAAATTGATCTGTTTGTTTCCTTCATGTTGTGTAGTATTGCTTAGAGTTGATATGCGTGTCAGTATTACAGGCAGAGCCACAGATATTTGGTGAAAATAATTTTGCATGCACTTGTTTCAGTGCTCTACGTGCACAATTGCATCTTTGCTTCATGGTTATTGGCAGCGTGTCTTTGTGAAGAGGCATAACTCAGCTGGCTGTGCCAATGAGAATAATGTTACTGCGACACTACAAGTTTGTCGTTTGCTGGAAGAACTCCAAGGCGCTGACAGTATAAACATCCAACCACTGACCATTATTATTATTATTACAATTATTATTATTGTTGTGGTGGTGGTGGTGGTTATTGTTGGTGATAACGAAAGACCGGAAAAATTTGTTGGTTCACTGATCGGTAGGCTCTAACAGGTAGCAACTATTGAATGGCTGCTCGCTGACAGTGATACTATAGGCGGTTCGGGATAAAGCGAGCACCCAAATCAGCCCTTCTAATGTTCTATTTTCAGGCAATTCGTATCTTTCCACTCGAAACAGCTAACAATGGGAAATGTCTAACCTCTCTGGACACGTCACTTGACGGTTGCGCCTCTAAGATAAATTGTACATTCAGTTTAAATCCATACAGTTTGTTTAAAACAAGTTTTATTAATTACATAAAATACAATATTGCAATTTTTGTTTCTTTTATTTCAATATTGTTGTATTTAAATAACAAAATACAAACACTGAAATAAGTTGCGTAATTTTGCTGCCAACCATACAAGCAGTAAAGCAACTAGAGTTAATGTTGAATTATGTGCAGTAACGGCTAGTGATATTTTTTGAACCTGCGTGTACAATATTTGCTTCTTTATTAGCTCAGCGTCTGCCGTGGCGGAGTCAAGGACCAATTGCGAAACGTGACAATTGTTTTAAGTCTCGCGTGTGCCCGACATAAAACGCGAACTCTTCAGGTCTCTGCAGATAACTTCATTCCAGAAGGAAATATGAGAAATTAGCACTCTTATCAATGCAGATTCTTTTGGCGATATTTCCGAGTTACTGCTCTTTATTGTGATGATTGGTTTGAAATTAACATGTAAACACTCGTTTGGGATATATTATATAGTTGAGCAGGCCATGTTTGCCGCCTATACAGCTATTTAGAGGCGTAGACGATTGTAAACAGCTCTCAAAAACCGAATGTTTAAAACTTGGGTCCCTCCGTCACCATTCTCTTTCCACCCCCTCCCCAACTCACTCCTTTTTTTTACCCTGTTTAAGGAACCCTTTTATTGTACTGTTCCAATCGAAAAAAAAGTGTGAAGTGAGCTATCGATCTATTCTAAACGATTATCAATGACGTCTTTGTATTGGGTCATTTAAGGTCATGATATTTCATTTATTTCAAACAGTTGCAAATAACTCGAATATTATTTTAAACCAAATGCTTTGAAAAAATTTGAGAATGTCTACAGTCATACGATACACAATTTTGCCAGAACGTTGTTTAAAATAATGTACAGTTTTCTGGCAAAAAAAAAAATAAGCTTCATTTTGTCGACAGCAAAATATGTGATATTTCAGGGGCAAAAATCAAAAAATCCGTTTGGGTGTATTGCAACAGAAAAATTCAGATATAAACTATGATATAGATGTGTTAAAACTGCCATAATGAATTTTTGATATATGTATTAATTTGCGTTAAGGAAAATATTTTCGAAACCACTGCAAAACTAAAGAGCAAGGCCTTAAATGTCATAGTTAACGACGTGTCGTTTGCTCTCATTTCCGCGAAAATAATTTTGCACCGCTTTGTTTTAATGTCTTATGTTCTCTGCTTCGATGTTATTGGCAACTTGTCTTGTGTCCTTGTGTAAAGACGTCACTTATAGACTGTGCCAGTCAGATCAAGGTTACTGCGACACCACGCGGTTGTATAACTAGTGTGTAGAACCCCAAGAATTTTGTCAGTTTAAAACATCCTACAACTGACCACGAAGCAGAGCCGCAGGAGTGCACGAACGGTATTGAAATACGTTGGCGCAAAAATCTTTCCGCGAAAAAAAGGGATCGCTACAAATGCGATTAGTTCGTAATCTCGCCTACAGAGGTCTGTTCGGCCCATTTATAATTCTTTTACTATTTGAAGACATGTGTCAATCAATAGAGAGACCCTGACATCACCGGTAGTTCGCTGTCCTACCGGTTACTCCACAGTTCTGCCACAGAATATTTAGGAATACAGAAGTGAAATAGCCGGTAGGACAACTAACTCAGTCACATACGCCAGCAAAATGGTTTCCCTGGCCTGCAACATGGCGGAGACGCCTATCGCCGGTCAGCTCAAGACGACTGCCCTGCTAGTCTGCAGCCAGACCAATAGGAAACCTGCTGTGACGTGCAGGAACCAAACAGACATGGGGGCTCGAATCAACAACCTTGGGCAGCCAATAAGTGGCGAAGTTCGTCCGTATCAAACGAGCCGCCTGGTCATTTCACGTCTGTATTACTAGGGACCCCTGTTTTCCGCGAAAATAATTACGTCTCACTTTGTTTCCGTGCCTTACGCGCACATCTGCAGTTCTGCTTCGTGGGCAGTGATTGGTTATTTTAACTCTCACGAGCCTTGGGATTCTACTGGTAAATCACAGACGTGTGTTGTTGTAGGAACTATATGAACGTTATTGTAATTGGCTCAGTCAAATGAGATACAGCTCTTCACATAAACACATTGCCCATAACAATGAAGTAAAATTGCAGTTGTGTACGTAAGACACTGAAACAAAGTGCGGCAAAATTCTTTTCGCGAAAAATAGGGGTCCATATGTATTACTATTTAGTCTGTTGTTCTGTTTACCCTCTGTTCTCAACTGTTTGTTCATTGGCTGCTGCCCCAGTGAGTTGCCAGTTGTACACCTGAAGAGTAACCACTCGAGTGTGCTAGTGTTTCCATGCAGGCTTGCCGTTGGTTGAAATTCCTTTAGAACGAATCGCTAAAGTAACTCACGTGTTCAGGAGTTTTAAATTTAACCTCTCCTCCAATGAATACATGAAATTTACGGGTCTCTGTCAGTCAACAAGGGTGTACATTTTTCGTGGCAGTACCCTGACATGCTGCAAATGCACGTGGTCGCCTATCTTCCAATGTAGTCCAATGTTGTCAGTTTTGGCAACTGTTGAAAATGTTATAATAAAATACAGTACAAAATTGAGTAACATTTCTTGATTGCTTTGAACGCCAAAACAAATGTTTTGTGTTTTTATGTAAACCATTAACAAAATGTTCTCCTTTATTAAAATTTTGTTTTCATGTTTCGCGCGAGATAAGTGGAGGTTATGTGTTTTTTGAAATTGTAACTGGCATCACTGCCGCAGTCGCTAGCCACAGTAGTAGAAAGAAAGCAATATTAGCTGGTGGGAGAGGCTATGTGTTAGAACGTAGCTCTCTGCACACAACCAGAGGCGTTTACTCCAGTCGCGAAGTGGCACTCAGTGCACGCCTGTCGTTCTAGCAGACGTGTGAAGTCGCTCCATTGTTGACACACTGCCGTGCCGCTGCGTCCCCTCGCTTGCGTTGGCGGAGGGGAGTGGTCGAAACAGTGTTGCCGGATCCACTCATCTGTTCTTCCGCGAGATATCTGTCAGAAAACCAGTGCATCTTCAAAAAAGTATTGAAATCGTCAATCAAGAAAATGAGGAATTTAATATCACGCCGCGCTGTAGCGAATTAAAAAAACATATTTTTGTGACGAGAATATTAAGGTCTGCCTGTAAACTAATAGCCAGGTAAAGGCCATTCGGAATAAAGTGAGCACTAAAGATTTAACCTTTGAAAAAAATCACTAGCCGTTACTGCATATAAGCCAACATTAACAACAGTTACATTTTTGTTTGTATGGTTGGTAGCGAATAACTGCACGTAGTCCCGTGTATTTTCTTATTTGAATACAGCATTAGTGAAACTACATCAATTGCAAACGACCTCTCTG
>PNEQ01068100.1:0-30716 GCA_003012365.1 Medauroidea extradentata | reverse complement strand
TTGGTTAAAATTATTAATAAATTTCACATCTGAATTCAATACTAAATTGTTGTTAAACGTAAGTTTTTTTAGTACGTCACTTCCAGTAGAGTCAACACAACACCTTTACGTATATATATATATGAAAGTTTTACTATTTTACTCCACACGTAAAAGTGAAAATAAGCAGTAAAATGTAATATACTTTAGTATACTACAATGGCATACATTTCAACGTATGTTAAATTTCATGCAAGGGGTCCATTGTCAAACAAAAGTCAGTTTCTGCCGGCACTAATTTCTTTTGCTTGCATATTTATGTTGTGCGTATTTAATGCAACCTTATCGGTACACTTTACTTTCTCCTATTTCTATAAGAAAAAAATAATTATCTCTATAAAAGTACTACCGGGAATCGCTGTGTAAGTTAAGGTTAGTTGACTTTACGTCTCGTCGACAGCGAAGTCATCAGAGACGGGGACATACATCTTTGTACAATGGTAGGAGTTGGGAGACGATTCAGCCATGGCCTTTGTAAAAAAAAAAAAAAAAACACCTCGCAGGATCTATCTAGAGCGATTTCGGGCAACTATTTTAGTAACTTGAGATATTGATTTAATTAATATTGGAATTGAATTTAAATAAAAAAGTTATGACATGAAAGAAAAACATTAATACTTGAATATGTATTGTGCAATTACGATGAGTTACCAAAGCAAAATAATTTAAAATCAAGATTATAAGAACTATTTGCATCGTAGTAACAACTGTTCAAGAATAAATATGTGATAATACTAGGCACTATTCTATGTAGAGTAGGAAAGTGCTAAAATACTTACAGAAATATATACCATATGCAAGAAAACAATTAACTGATTCTAAAATTAAAAAAAAAAAAAAAAAAAAAAAAGTTGTAGTAATATAGAACACTTTGTGAAAAATCATTTGAATGTCTGAACATTTTTTTATACTAGGAGAATTTTAATATTCTGTAAGCTAATTCCACATAGAAATATTGTACTGTGATAAGTTACATTACCAATGTAAACTGAACCTATAAGTAAACTCATCTTTTATTTAGTAAGAATTCACTTTAAAATGTGTTCATTTATTATAAAGAATATAATATACTGTTTCCCGGATAATTTTGCATACGTATAGTGCTACTTATGTCCCGTATTATAGTATAAGTCAGTAGATGACAAAATAATTTTTTTTAAGTGGTTGATTTATCAATTATGTACATAAGCAGCTATGAATATTAAACGACGTAGGAAAATATTATCTTTATTCAATGGCAGAACGGTGCAACTGCTAGCACTATATATATATATATATATATATATATATATATATATATATATATAAACAAATAATGGTATAATTTATAAAATAATGAATTTATTTTTATATCTCGCGCAAGTATAAGGTAGCAACTTATAAACTAAACACATATTAATCAAGAAAACATTTGCAATACCAAAACCAACCTTGCAAGTATAAGTAGTTTAACTTGATTAGTAGATCATTTTCATATTGGTTGCCCTGTTGCTAGTTTTACTATGTCCTAATAATAAATGTGTGAAATAAATTTCAACAAAACTCTGTACTCTTAGCTACAGTAGTTGTTATCTCAGTAAAAATTACATACCTTATTTTGTGTACAGTGTTTTATGAAAGCACTTTGCGGTTGCCTGTGAAATACCATTGGATACAATTACTGCAATTCTAAAAAAAATTGACCTTTAAAGATTTATTTTGTTTCAACATTTTATAATTTTAAGTACTGATTTTTATTATTTCAGTAAGATTTCCAGGCAATCGAGAACGCTAAGCTAAAGTAAATTTTTTTTTACGGAGTGTTAATTTTTATTTTATGTTAATTGGTGTTGTTAAATGTAATTCGTAAAGGTGTTGGAGTACAAAATTATTTCAGAGTTTGCTGATATTTCTTGGAATAACTATTGCAGCTGTGACATTCAAGTCATTTCAATTTCTATTCTTTCGCTGTTTTGTTAGAAATTAAAAAGTTGATACGTAGTTCTACTCATTGATGGATTTTATATTGTTTGTTTTACTTTTAAACTAACGAGTACCTGAGTTGTTTTTCACTTATTATGCAGTATTTTGGGTTTCCTTTATATTAACTTTCAATACTTAATTCTTAACTTCAGAATGGTTTCATGCTAGGGTAGGCTGGCTGCTCATTCACGATGCACATATTACTTATCTTTGGTACTCTACAGAACAAGTGCTCCTATCCATACAGGTTATTTATTCAATCATTGCAAACTTTAAATCACGTTAGGTGAAGTCACTTAACAGAATATTCTCGTACGTAGTACTGTTTTCAAGAGTATGTTAAGTGTAGTGAAGGGCAAAAAGGTCAAACACTGCAAGCTTTTAGTGCAAACACCATATCGCATCCCAAGACAATCGGTGGTTGAACTTATATTCATGTCGCTGACATCTAATCAGATGTTATTCTCGTACTCAAACTTCAAGATGAACAGTTATACGTGGCAGCTGGGCATTTGAAGTTTAAAATTTAATAAAAAAAACCTGTCAAATACTGAATTAAAGCCACTCGAAATCTTTAGCGGCACATTTTATTGTATTTTAAAAGATAACAGGCACATAAATGTGTGAAAAATATCTAATCTCAAGTAAGGTTACACTATTCTTAGCTAAACACAGCGTAGTACTTGGCGATAAAACATGTAGAAGAGGTCGATCATTTTTGCACTATATCAATATATATTTATTTTTATTAATTTTTATTAACGTTTGCTTATAAAAGTATTTAAAAAAATTGAACGTTATTTACACTAGAAAAATATTACGAATAATAACATTGGGCATTGTCTAATTTTATTTACCTTTTTTTTACTATCATTGCACAACAAATTATAGGAAATTGTATGAAACAAAATTGTATATATGAACAGCTTCGATACTACGACTACAAATAAACCTAAAACACATTCTTATACAATGAAAAACGCAATTAGCATTATTTACAAATTTATGAACATTTCATAACATTGAGGTAATTAGAGCTGTATTTAAATGTGCACATAAACTCAAATTCTCCTCATCTGGTGTGCACTACGAAAAGTTAACAGGACCGCATTCACATTTAATTATTATATAAAAATTAAAAGTGCTTGTTTCCTAAAACGTGTTAGGTTTATTTTTGCATTTGGTAGGACAGTGCATATTAGCAAAATTACAACGTTTACCTTTATAGACATTCAATTGTTTCTGGTACTTATAATTTTATTGTGTGGTGTTTACAAACTAGTAGTTTTACTACATTAAAATATAACTGAAATAATTCTTAAGCACTTTAGATATTCTTTATTCCCCTACATCCAGCGTTTATCGTGAAATTTTTTTTTTTATTTTGACTTCTTAAAAATTCTGCAGATTAAATTAAAACCAACTAGTATCATTTAAACGGGGTGATAAAAATCCAGACAAACTTCGGTTATTTAATTCCTTATGAAAATAGGAGCATAATGTGTAAAGTTTTATTTGTATGTAAAAAGAATGACGTAAATAGACACGTCTTAGCACACGGACATATGTTTATGCTTTCAACATACCCACAACAAAAATCCTGGTTGTAACATTCAACAATCCTAGGTTACTTAACATTGTGTCCATGTCTCGCGTGTAAATATATTTATATCGTCAGCATAGTCCCCTATTCCAAGGTAATTTGAAATAAATGTGACATGTTTCTTGTTGTAACTGTATAAGATCCAATGTTTCATACAAAACGTGTTTTAATGATAAGTAAATCGTTCAACAAGCATTTAGTACTCACACTTATGCATATTGTACATAGATATTTATCTAACATTAAAAATTTAAATCAAGTTGTACGTCATTTTCTTGAACTGACAATCTACTTAACAGCTGGTTGTAAATTACAACAGTTTACTGGAAAATACAGTAGTTTCGGATAAACCTATCGCCAAAAAATTACGGAACACAGTACACTTCCCTCACATGACATACACACACATCGTTTGCCTTAACATTATACTAAGCCGTATTTTTATTAGCTCAAAAGTATAAGAGTGATCAAAATCTTTGGGGCGACGAAACTGTTGCCCCTTAGAAGGGCAAACCTTCAGGATATCTCTGGGAATGGTGTGTTTATTAAACAACTGGAAGGAAGTCCAACCGATTTCTGAACACGCGTTTGTTTTAATGCTTTAATAATCCTGAAAACATGTCCCTTGAAAGAACACTCCTTCAAGATTTTTCCGGCAGTAACGTATTTTATCAGTTGTATGAATTGTTGCCCCTTAGAAGGTAAGCACTTCAGGATTTTTCAATAGTGTTTTATTTGCGAAATGACTGGAAGGGCAGACCTTCCAGTATCTGAATATGTATCTGTTTCCGTTACATTATAATCCTGAATTGTTGCCCCTTGTAAGCGCAGCTTTTCAAGATTCTTTAGAAGTGGTATATTTGAAAAATCGACTGAATTATTGCCCCTTAGAAGAACAGGTGGTGTACTTGAAGATTAACCTAACCGAACATAGGTTAGGTTAGGGATGCTCTTCCAAGGGGCAATAATTTTGACGATTCTTCAGTCACACTACTGTCAAAGAAAACCTAGAAGGGCTGCTCTTCCAAGGGGTAACAATTCATCTCCCGCTAAATGTTTTAAAACAATATTATTGCTTTGTTACGGGAAGGTACTCAAATATTACTGTATGTGCCTAAGATATAACAAAATATTTTTACATAATTACTAATTAATTATATTTATGAGATTGTCGTATACTTTAGTTGGTAGGCCTACTCAGTTCTTTAATAAAGCTGTATATTTGGTTTTTCTTATAAATTACTTATAACTGGTAAAAAGTGAAATTAACGAACCCAACGGCCATTCGATTAAGTGAGGCGATGGTGACTGATGATTATGTTAATTGCAACTGAAATTTTCAAAATTATTTATTAACACATTTTGGCTAATATTTTAGCCGGATAAATACATTCTGTGAGAGAGGCCTGGATTTTGTTTCTACATTTTTAAAAAATGAAGACGATAGTGCAGAATTAAAAGTTAAAATTCAGTACGTGACTCAAACTGAATGCCTATAAATATAAATATATGCTGTATGTTGAAGAAAAAACTTAATCATCACAAACTAAACAGCGTGTGTGAAGCTAACAAGGAGCGGAGAATCACACCCCTAGAAGTGACCTTTTCCTGTCTTGCGCTCGTAAGCGTCTGATGAGCCCTGCAAAAGCTCATGAAATTGCGTCTTACGCAAGAGTAGTCAATATATTGCTGAGAATGAGGCAACGGGAATGCTGTTAAGTAATCAATCAGTAAGATAAAAATATCTAAAAAATTTTCATTTTAAAGAATTTGGGTGTACCAGCCAGGAAACTACAACTGATAGCTTTTATGGAATGCAAGCCATCTAGCTAATGTACCAACCACAACCCCTGCTATAGCAGTGACATTCTGTACTGGTTAATGGAAACTGTGGGAAACATTAAAAAAAAAAAATGCGGGCTTGGAGTTAATACGAGTGTATCTGGTGAAAAAAAGTACATATATGTATATTATATGTAGATATATATGTATATTTTATATATAAATATTAATAAATGTATATATTGAAACGAAACAAACTGTATCAAATAAGAGAAGAATTTTATTAAGGTCATAACACATTAAGCTTTTTTATGATTAAAAAAAATTACATACACGCTCTTCTTTTTCTGAACGACTGTTGTTTATTTCAAACTTGTGATTAATAAAAGAGCTTGTGTATACAGTACTTAACAGAATTACGGATGTATATTAGTTTGTTTGTTATAGCATGCAGTTTATAACATTTTCAGATCGAAATTTCAGTGTTCTTATTTTATTCGCGAACAGATAAAATTTAAACTGTGTTTCTTGGCGGTAGGTAATCAAAGGTGTCAAGTTTCTTGTACCTTTCACGCCAACCTCTAAGTTTACGTAAATATGTAAGCCGGAGACCAACAGCTGGTATTTGTCATGTTCAAGAGTGCGTCTTTTAGACGTGTGAGCTCTGCACAATACACCACCCGCTACGGTGGGGATATAGCAATTGGAAATCCCAATTCTTATCCTAACCGTAAGGCCGTCCCAGGATAAGAATGACGTACTCGTGTTTCGATATTTTTGGATCTCTTCAGGTAAGGGCAGGTTACAGATTTCAGCAAGCAGCTTACGGCACGGTTTACAGATTTTCGTAAACTTATAGGTTGGCGTGAAAGGTACGATAATCATGACACCTTAGAAAAAAATTTGGTTATGATATCCATCAAATACTTGTTTTGTGGAGTAAATATGATACACTTAACTTATGAGTTACTTTGAACAATTATATAATGTTAATATTTGCCATAACATAAAAAGGACGATGATATTACTTAGCGATTAGTAAGCTAATTGATTTCTTTACAATAAATTACACAGAAGATTTGCAACTTACACTGTGGTATATGTTTGTGGCTAAAAGTTTGCAGATTTATGTTAACTCTTGTATCCTTTTTTTAAATCCACAAGCACGGTACTAGGAATTACCAACTGTAAAACAAGTTATGCACAGTCACGTAATTCAAAACACTGCTTAAGTTAATATCAAAATATTGTACGTGTTGTGAGTTTAATAGTACGATTTTTTACGCTTAATAGGCTTTAAGAATTTTACTTCTAAAATATGGGGTCGATTAAGTTAAATGTTGCACTTGCATCGTACACCTTAATTTTAAATATATTTAAATATGCGACATTCAACTTTATTTCGTGTAATGAGTTATCATCGATTCCTGATAGATAATTACATTTTATCAATTGTTAGTACTGTTCAAGGTTAATGATAAATGAGTTCTTCAAAATGTTCTTGATACAAGGTCATGTTATCTTTACGTCGAGCAATTTCGTGAAGGTGAAAGAAATTTCAAAAGATTTCTTAGTAATTATTATTTCGGTTGCTGTTTGAATAAATAGTACAAAAATATACGATAATAAATTAATTAACTATCATATTAATTACGATTCTTGCCGAATGTACGCAAATGTCTTATTCTTACCTTACCAATCCCTTAAATCCTAGGCTGGGTCAGTATGACGTTTATCGAGTTGTACACAGGTATCGTACCCGTCATATACTCATTGGAATGTTTGACAATTTAAGTTTAGTTCCATTTAGTTAATTGAACCCATTGAATCTTTTTAGGTACAGTTTTGTACAAAGGAATTGTACAAGTCCTGTTACAAACAATAAAGCAACTAAACAATAGACTAAAATATTCGAATATATATGGAAACTATAAGAAGTTAAACATTATATAGTAGTTAGTAAATATTACATAATCGTCATTAGGGTCTTTTAGTCTACTTGTAAGAATACAGTGTCCGCAGTCAGTCTTCAGACTCCACATAAAAAAAGGAAGGAAGATGAGAAACAAACAAATAATAGCACTAAACGAATATATACATATATATTTACGAACAATACGATATAAATTGTAAATATTAATATTTCTTCCAAATTTTATTGAAATTTTTTCCCAGTAGGTAGCAGGGAGAATGTGTACATGACTTGTATTTATTACATACGTAACCATCTACAGAATGAAAATTTTGTAAATTAAACTTGAGTTCTTTGTTAGTAATATCTGAATTATAAAAGCATGCATTCTGCTAGCATTGGGGAAAGTTGTTAAAATATACTGCTTGTTGAGACAGAATACACATTTAGCTAAAATAATTTTTAAGCTGACAACGAGCAAGTGTATACAGTTTTTGTTTGTTGTATTGTGTCCATGAAAATATATATTCTACTCTCAAATGAATTAATGTTTTTGGGCATTAGCATGATAAATGAAATTCATGCAGAATTCAGATTTGCAAAAATTTGCTCTCTGTGAGATTTCCAGATAAGGTGATTATATACTTATAACCCAATGAATTTGGTATTTCTTGACACGTCAGTAGGTATAAAGCAAACCTTACACAATAAATTGCTTTGGAACTGCTGCAGTGAATGCGTGTATTTATGTCATTTAGAAACCTTTCATGCCAGAACTGGCCACATAATCCACTTAATTTAATGACAAGTCTATACGAAATATATGTAGTGTTTACGAAAAATGGTAATGAACTCAAATTTGCATCAATCAAGTAAAGTCACATAACATTGCATGCCAAAATTGGGCCACTATGGGTATACAAAATTATAGTGTCGTTTTGTTGTTATTACAAAACTCTCCGGTTGTTTTACCTCCCGGATCACAACCACTTTACTTTAAAACACACATGAAGCAGCGGTAGTTTGCCAGGAATAGGATCTTGGTTACGGTTTGTTTCAGCTAACTAAGGCATGGTGAATTATGTTTTCATTCATCATTCGTCTCGTACTGTACTATTGTGGAGATACGCTATTGCAATATTATGTCTTCCCATAAATCCTAGAATGAGACTAAGAAAAAACCAACAAACGAAAAAACTAAAAAATAAGGCTGGTTTGGTTGTAGTCAACACATCCATAAACAAGATCAACAAGACATGAAAGATCCCGTAAGGAGTTAATCAACATCAGATATAGGAAACTAACATAAACATCCAAAACTAAAAGTCGAAATACAAAACAAAATATTATGTAAAACTGAGGACACCACAGTTAAGACAGCACATACAATACCAGGACGAAGATAATAAAGATAATAATCGACACAAGATAGGATAACCACGACGTCACAGACAACCAACTAGACGACACAACGAGGAATACACAAAAGTACACAGTAGATTTTTAATGACTGACTATTCACGACGTTTCAGGAGCTGGCATCTGCTCCTGTATTCAGGAGAAGCAAAAGTGAAAACTGGAAAAAAAATTGCCAACATTTATAGTCTGCAGCTCTGCTCCTAACGCAACCCATGATGCTCTCACTTGATCGGTCGCGCAACTCCCATTTTAAATGGGTTGTATAGAGTATACAATTTATACAAGTGGATGCCTACATCATAATGAAAGTCACAATCAAACTTTAATATCTCTAAATCCAACGGTTTGGGGCGTGAGTTGATGAGCGTGTGAACAAGAGAGTGGGGAGGTTCACTTCATATATGATCTTTGAAAGAACTGTGCAATGGGAGTGCATGACTCCATTTATTTGCTTGGACATACTCCATTGCGAAATAAATGATTGTCAAACGAAAAAAAAGAAAAAAAATAAGACAAGAAAATATAAATAAGCAGAGTATGCTTTATTCATCAGGATACATACACAACATGAAATTCCAAAACTGGAATCTGGTCAGATACAACAAGGAACAAACAGAAAATGAAAGAAATAACAAAATTATAAGAAAGAAAACCTAAGTTGACATGCGACACAACGATGAGACGAAACAAAAACACAAACAGAAACACTCAAACGACACAACGATGAGACTAAACAAAACACAAAGATGTCGGACACAAACAGAAGAAACAACAAACATAAACGTCCTTTCACATTGCTGCGTTAAATAACCTTGGACAGGAGTAGGGTTTGTATAATTAAGGTTTATTTCAAGTCTTTACCGATTTTAATAAAACAAATTATAAAAAAAATGGGCAGCACACAATAAGAAAATTTTTGTTGTCATTAAATTAGTAATATTTAATGTGTAATAAATTTCAAAATGAATCGTGAGGGGCTATGAACACACATAAAATATAATTTTTAGGATATAAGAATAATAAACATTACATATAACTAACAGCGAAAATCAAGGACAACCAAGAATGTCAAAATGCTCATGGTACATCAGTAAGGATTGTCAGTCACAGTCGTAACACAGTAAGTTAGTTTACCTTAGATGAGCTTGCTATAACATTTTTAGATCTTACAACTATACCCTATCCTCAGACAGGATGTAGTTCAATGACATTGCATAGCAGGAGTGTACAGATGTCTAAATTATCTTTTTAATGATACACTCTTCAGATTGCCACCTACCACAGAGCCTATGCAGCAGCATGTATAAGGTGTGTAAGATTTTCCGTGCCTTCATTTAATCCCATTAACAGTTAATATAGCCAGGGATATTGAAGTGGATATGTTTAAAATTATAATTCTCAAACACACTTTATCATAACATGCAGACATTACGGTAATATAATTTTACAATAATATAAAGCAGAAACTATGAATGCAACCATATATTTCGATTCAATATTGTAGGCCATGCCTAATGTCCCTCAGTTGAATAATAATTGTTTTATTTAAAAAGTATATTTATTGTTGAAGCTAGTTAATTTTTTTTTCATCTTACTTAGGTTTTGTAAATTTGCAAACTTAGTATTTACTCCTTTTTTAAAAATACTTTAATGATAGAATAATGAACTCTGTTCCGTAAGTTGTTCAATGACTTTTAGGAACATGCAAATTAGTACAGATTTTATTTTTTGTTATTTCTGTTGGGTTCAGTCACTGGCAAATCTATGTATCAAACCACTCATATTTTGTTTTTCTTAGTGTGGTCCACATTGCCATACTGTGTGGTCTTTTATATAGACATGTAAGCGATTCTAGAGATAATAATATCGAAAGCAAACAATTCATAAATGTGTGAAATTGTTCAAAATATGAAGCTGTGAAAAATATTTCAAGCAGTGTTTAACCATTCAGAAAACAAAATGTTATATCGCAGATGTTAGGGAGGTTGAATATCAAGAATCACTACTCATCGTGTACCGCCCAAACTAATGTTTTTAGAGGTACAGTTTATTTATGAAAAATGTTTACATGGATGTTAGAAGTTTCAAACGTACAGAATATTGTAGTTTTATAACTTAAAAATTTTTAGTTTTTCGTTAGGTTAGGTTAGTTTTGGTTAGGTTTCGATATTTTATTGTTAAGTTTTTCATTTTTCGTTAGATTAGCTAAAGTTAGGTTACCTAACCTTACTTAAGGTAACCTAACCTAACATTACCGGACATAACGAAAAATGAAAATCTTACTAGTGAAATAACGTAACAAAACCAAAAAATGTTTTAAACTGACTTAAACTAACCTAACTTAACATAGCAAAATACAGAAAAGTTCGAAGTTAGTAAACTACAATAGTCTTTTCGTACGAATACATATAACGTCTATAGAACAATTTTTCATGAATAAACTATGCCTTTATTAAAGTCATTGATTTGGGCAGTAGACAACGAGTAGCTATTCGTAATATTTACCGTAGGGAGCACTGCTACTTAATAATGTACTGCCATTGCATTTATTGTTCGAACAATTTATCTAATGTACTGCGATATACTTAAGCCATGTAAGGGTGCTGCCTAACGCGTGCATCAAACAATAATAATAAAAATATTAATAATGATCTTGCAGTCGGGCAAGGTGTAACCTCCTCCTCAATCCCCTCCTAAAGTCTCCAAACCCCCTCACCATTTCCAAATCTTCCGAAGTACGTTCCTCTCCCTCACCAACTTCCTAAGCATAGAATGCCTATCCCGCTCCTTTCTGCTCCTTTTCTGAATTTTGTTGCTGTTACCCCTCTTCCTCTACTCTTCCTTAGTTAACATGCAACCTAACCTATCACCGCTTCCCTCTCCATTATCACCTTGTACGTCCTGAACAGCCTTTTCTTAAACACGTTCTATTCCAGTTCCTTGAGCATCACAGATTGCCGAAAGTTCATCCTCACCAACCTGCCCTTGCTTTCTCCACTCATCCTTCACCCGTATGGCTGCCTGTCTTTGCACCTTCTCCAGCTTCTGCACATCCAATTCCACATATGGGTCCCACTCGGCTGCCGCATACTCTATCGTTTGTGTTCATTAATACATATAACTTTGCCAGTTCTGAGTCTCATATGCACAGGTAGGTGGCACACTTAACTTTTGATGGTTTATATTTTATACCAACTAGAACTGTTTATATGTTTTAGGTAACAATAGGACAGCACATCCTGTGAATGATTCAAGTTTTTTTAATAACCAACATAGAAGCGCATGTCAGAAATGTCAACTGCTGCTTAATGTCCACAGAAAATTGTATGTAACCGCAAAAAATTAAAATCTGTGGCAAAATATAATTTGAAGAAATTGTTGGATTAAATAATATCTCGTAAGTCACCAAGGAAATTTTCCCGTTCAGAAACCTCAAAGGAGTGAAGCTTAATTCATGGCTGCTCATCTATTGGGCTTTTCCAATTGGCTACGACTTTCTAAGCTTTACCACCTATCCACTGGCCTACTGGACTTCAACACCTGGCGGCTGACCTGCTGAAATTCAACACCTGGCTACTGACCTGCTCGGCTTTACAGCTTGGCCACTGACCTACTAGATTTCAACAACTGGCTACTTGCTTGTTTTCTTCATGTAGGTTATTCACGAATTCTGGGTTACTTTTACACATTCAGATTTTATTTTATATTTAATTACAAGCAAAACACTCTAAGAAATAAATAAGGTTGCACAACTCTAAAAAAGTTTAATTTTTAATCTTGACAAGGTGGGCTTCAAAAGTGCTACCTAAAGTATGAATGGCCTATAGCAGCCTTGACACTGCAAATACAGTGGTCTGGTGTCAACATTTTAGTGGATGGTGTAAACATGAAATTACAAAACCGTTGCGCTGTTGCAAAAACTATTAACATTATTGGTTTGTTAGAAATGTTTTCGTTCTTATGGTTGCCTTAAGACCTATGTGCAGATAATTTTAATAAAGAGTGCGTGTTAGGTAAATATACACTGAAATATTAATTGAATTCTACTCATTTTTGAAGCTAATATGGATTAAATACAAAACGACAATCCTAGATAATGGTATTTGCCAACTTTATGATTAATTATTTATCCAGAATTACTCATTCGTTACGCGTGACCATTTGCACCGAAGTTAAATGCACGAAGTTCTGGTGCCATTGATTGTGCCTTAGAATTCTGTAACACTGGAAACAATTTTGTTCAAAACGTTGGCTAAAACTATTGTCTAATATTTCTGTTTTTTTTTTTTTTTTTTTTTTACTTACACAAATTGGCTTCTAGAAACCTACAGTTATGGATTCATGCTTTTAGCGTTGAATATGTACCAAGCCCTCTTGAGTGCTATCATTACCGAGCACGTAGTAGAGGTTACAAGAGAGTTTGCAGTTGCAACCCGTTATGTGGGAAGGTGCCCTCCTGGTTTGTTGAATGTATTCAGGAAATAATACTGTTGCAGCACTCACTGTACGAATGTAAATTAATTTTGGACATACCAGTAATTATAATTATACCGAGCAACTGCCCTAAAATCAAATTATTTTTGCCTGGATGCAGAGAAGGTTTCTTACAATACCTTTTACCACAGGATGTGCCCTCTTGAAAGTGTTTTCACAACCTCAAATCATTAACTCTGCACATGTTTATGCCAGCTGTTTAAATAAACAATATTTTCGATTAACTGTTGCAAAATTTCACAGTGTATCTGACAAGTACGAGTGCATATTACTTTTGAGAATACAATAGTGATTGAACTTATAAATACAAAATACGGATTCCCTTTTGCTGTTACACAGGTTTACGTATTTATTTTGTACACACACATTAAATTTGTTGGGTGCATCTATACACTTCATGCAGGGTTTTCATTCCCATTTACAAAAAAAAAAACCTTTTTTCCCAATCCTGCTTTTAAATTACTTTTAATAGATATACTGTGCGTCAGAAAAGTAGCACACTTCAAACGGAATTTTCTAAAATATGTGCACGAACACGTTACCTTTTTTTTGTAAATTAAATTCTTAATAATACAGTTAATATTATTATGAATGATTGTTTGATAGCCATTATATACATTGGTTGTTTTTTTTTTTTCCTGAGGCATCAATGTTGACAATACTTATTCGAGAAACGGTGCAAAATTAAGAGGATTTGTACAAGAAAATGTTTCAGTTTTCGCGCATGTCACAAACGTTTATACTATAGCGCATGCTCTGTACATGTAACTCAATTTTTAACGACAAATATTTTGGAACCATTATTATTATAAAATCAGTATTCACAGAGTAAATACTGTAAAAATGTGAGAAAATGTCATTAAATTGATTAGGTATATTTAAATTCCTGCAGCACTACAATTACTTAATGTTTTTACTATCGTTACCAATTAAGTTACATGCCACTAAGTGAAAAAATACAATTTTAATTTTTTTTTATTTTACAGACAATTTTTGGGGACTATGGGGTCAGTGCGATGTGAAATGGACATAATAAAAATAGGAAGTCTACTACCATGTGAATGGGTGAGTGAATTTTTAACATTCATAACGATTTATGTTGAGAAATTCTGTATTACCTACGTTATTTTTATAGTATATTTATTAGACTTATGCACTCCAATAGAGCGACCAGTGTTGGTTCATACTTTTGTTATGTGTGTGTAGTATATCACTATTTAATAAATATTTAATCTGCATATTTCAGAAAGGCATCAATTCCAACATTTTCTCATTTACGTTTTATGGACAATTTTGGTTGTGAATGGGCTAATTGACCATGTACCACAGAAGGGAAATATGTCGGCACGATACCAGATGTATATCTGGCAATGCTTTCAATTGTCTGTGTACTGCAGATAGGAAACAAGTTCAGGACAAGTTCCCATTATGAAAAATAGACATGTTTCCTTTCTGCAGCATGCGGTTCATTTGTAATGCATCTCAGCAGAAGTAAATTGTTTACAGTTTCGCGTCAGCTCTGAGTTCCTGCCAGGTAACTTACACATTTTTCACACGTGATGATATATTACAAGGAGGGAGATAGCACGTCGATGCACATACTAGCTGTATTAAGGACGTGGTAACATCAATTTACATCACTATTTTATTATTATTTTATTTGCACCAGACTTTTTTTCTTACTTTAGACGCGTGTGACTAAATTCGACTGTCATGATGTTTTTTTACCACGTTCCCATGTCGGATTCAAATCGATCTGAAACCACTTTCATTATTGAGAATGGTCATGTAAACGGGATCCAATAGATTTGAGTCTCAAGGTCGTTCCAGCTAAAATTGGAATCGAATCGGATTGAGTTCGATTTGAAATGACATGTAAACACAGATCGTACTGAAAGTGTATCGGGTTGAATTTCACACACACTGTATCTGTTTACAAATACTAGTCCTAATAATGTCGCATGTACCGGTAAACAGAAATATTTGGACAACGGAAGAGGTGTTCACGCTTATTGAAATATTCAAGGAAATAGAAATTCGTCGTCTGTTGATGGTAAACGGACGAAAAATGCTGTTTCTCTTACACGCTCCATTCGTTCTTGCTCCTATTTTTGCATTAAATCAGCGAACATTAATTGCCAAATTACTACGACTATCAGTAATTTTTTCTTGTCCATTGTTGCGTGTAGATTATTTGTCTGATATTTTCTCCAACATAAACAGAAAACACTGCGTGTTTAACTAGAAGATCCAAATCGATTTCAGTTCAAATTGACATTTTGCATGTAAACGGGTATCGACTCAATACTGATTCATTCCTCGATTCGATTTCAATCCCACATGGAAACGTAGTATTTATCTCTCATAGGTTTTCACTTAATGGCTTGTTAAAGTCAAAATTTGCATTTTTCCGTTTTAAGGACTACACTAAGACCAACTGACATACCAAACTGAAAAAAAAAAATCACCGTGGATAAATACGTCGCAGGCTACAATGTCACGTTCACAAAAACCCAGAATATAAATTTATAGCATTCAAATAAAAATGCTGAAATTTAAAATAAAAATTAAAAAAAATCAATAATTTTTCTTAAATACAAAAATATTAATTTGTCATTTAACATATCTGAATTTGTAGCCTACAACATTGTCATTCCCTGTGAATTTTTTTTTTCGGTGTGGTAAGAGAGTTGGTTTTATTGTCGTCCTTAAAACTGAAACATACAAATTTTGGCTTTAACGAGACGTTACGCAAAAATCATGCGAGATAGAAAATAAATACAAGAAAAAAATTTAGTCTCATTTTGTGTCTAAAACAAGAAAAAATAACTGATATAAAAATAAAAACATGATGATGAAAATTACTTTATAATTCTCCCTTAGCGTCTTAAGTCAGGAATTGTTTGCTGCTATGTTAATGTAGTGAATGAAATGTTTAGCTAGGACGAAAATGTACACACTGCAGGGTCTCGGATTTGGCACACACACAGTTGCTATTAATTCAAATAATTATATTCAGCTGTTAATAACTATTTACTTAGTTTCACACTCCTACAGTTTATTTCCAACTGATAAATAGTATGCACTAAAATAAATTATTATTATTTTTTTTTCAAAACTGCAGTTAACATTACAAATTCCAATCTGTGTGGCATTGTGTATGTATGGCGTTGTACATCGCTATGATACGTCTGCTGCACCACATTCTCAGTGTTTGGCGGAGCATTTATTAAAATAAATCTGTTGTAATCTGAAAAACCTTACATTAAACATTTACCTCTTTTAATTCTGAATTTGGAATTCAATTTTTATCTGTTTAGCATTTTAGCGAAAGACGATATCCAAGTCTTGTTGCAACTCAGTAAATGTATCGTGATAGAGGAGGAAGTAAATTTGTTATGCTTTGGTTCAAGTTTGTTTACTAACATATTTTTAATCATAGCTGTATTTGCATTAAAAATATTTTCACAATAAGTAATTGTATCACAAAATGTTTTATTTATTTTTATTATTTTTTTCAGCCTCGTCTTTTGGATCTTGAGTTAGACGCACAATGTACTATATAGAATAGATTTAACAATTTTAATCTACACTGTTGATTAAATTTACATTTGCTTTATGTAGTATCAGCACCAAAATGTCACGGTGTATATAAAAAACTAATTAACGTACCTGACATTAAAACTGTTGAAAATGGCTTACACTAGGCCTACAGTTAGAGGTGATATTTACCTTTGAGCAGAGTTGTATGGCTTAGAACGCTGAGCTATTCATGTTACTTGGCTTCATAGGAATGAGGAAAAAAGGCAATTGTTATTTCACATAACAGGTTAAAATGTGATAGTTGTCACTTCTTATCTGTTCACTTGTTTTTCATATGTGGTTATGATAAAGAAATTCCTCGAGTTAAGAAAGTTTCTTGGTCAAGTTACTAGCAGTATGCTAGTTCACTAAAGGTTAGTCAAGTTGTATTTGAGTACATTCACGCTATTCACTTTATGGATGGGAGTAAAATACCCTTGGAATGCTACTTAAACCACTGAAGTGAAATTTTAGCTCTCCATGAGCCATAATATTTTTGACTCAATAGAAGTCTCATAAAGTTTGTGCAGGTGGTTAAAAAAAGGTACTGTGTTTGACCTGCATGGAGCAAAATTAAAACTAGAGTTATTTAAATATATGTCATAGTGAAATATGATTAAACTGATTAATCACATCATAAGTAAGTATGGTACTTCAATACTTCAAATGCAAGTAGGTAATATATGTGTGTTTGTACACACACACACATATTACCTACTTGCTTTTGCTCTATACATACTATATATATACACACACACACATATATATATATACACATATATCATACCCCCAAAATAAGTAATACCAACATAATTTAAAAATCTACATTAATGAGTTATGTAAATGGTGATATAGAGAATAGTTTTTTTTTACTAATGCAATAATACAATAACAAAGAAAATCATTTCAAACATTAAAAAAAAATCTCTTTGCATCTTTGCCGCGTAACAGTAATAATTAGTGCAAAACGATCATTTGTACTATTTATGTTGTACGAGGATAAACAACAGAATTTATGTTTCAATGCAACACCAAAATATTTAGTGTTGTGGTTGTATTACACAGTAACCACGAAAAATCAAATGTATGTATGTGTACAACTGCATTTATCTGGAAATAAAATATTTTGAGTTAAGTTGGTTTTGCATTAAAAGTGCGATACATGTTTTATAAAAATTTATTTACATACTAACACATTATACAAGCAATAACTTGGTTTATTTTCCAATTATCTGCACACGTTTATTATTCTTAGCTGACGTTATAAAAAGTTTATATGTTAAAATATGTATTTGTTAATGTGTGAGTTCGAAAAAGTGAAACCTAAGGATAGCTGTTTCACTTTGAACACGGTATGTAACAAAATATAAGAAATTTTTTCTGGTACGCGATATATACAATCAATAACTAAAAATCACACACATTCAGCTGAAGCAATAAGAAACAAAAAAATGTTACGTCGATTATTTGTTTGATGCAGCCAAAAAAAATCTCTTTATGAGTTAAAATCTAATTGCTGCTATTATTATATCTGTACAAAAAATATGAATTACTTTTTACAAGCTCTGTAATATCATTGAATTAATTAAGTGGAAGTTCATGCATAAAGCTGACTCAGGTCATTTTTATTTTCTTAAAAACGATGCGTTTTATTTAGTGTCCAGATTAACCTACGCATGTAATGATATTATTTGTGTTTACGAGTGTCACCTGCCAGAAGCTCGTAGCAGTCAACTATTATTCTGTCTCTGACAGAATCAGTTATAAGTAGTTTAACACATTGCAAACATAAAATCTGTTGTCATATCTACATCCTCCAGATTTGACGAACTGAGATAAAAACTTATGTACAATGTCACTTAGTTAACGGTAAGACATTCTCAGCTGGGAAAGTGTCATGCCAAACATAAAAATTTTCTAATTATCTGTCAGTCAGTTATAATTTTACTTACTATAATGATTATAGCAACGCGAAACATGTATCAAGTTCAGAAACTATTAGGAATCTTTCATGTTTCTAGGATGATTTGTACATTTTATAAGTATGTAAATAATTGTGACGTTTAGGAAGAAATTTTAGGTAAGTAATACGTTGTATTTTAATATAGGCCCACTATAGTAAACTTTACTTAGTTTACTTATAGATTTTTTGAACGTCTTCAGTTTATAAAATACAATTTATTAAGTCTTTGTATTTCTGCGAAGTCTTGTTTTATAGAACTTCTATTGGAAACACGCACCATTCTGAGAACCAAACAATATGCGAGTCTTAACAATTTTAAACAAATACTGTAAGATAAAATTACTGACAAAATGTATTGTGTGGTTTAATGCTGGCCCTTAAAATACAGGTGTTCCATAACATTATACACTTGAGTTCACATTATTCTTTCCAATATAAGTATAACGTGTATTAACTGCTAAGTTGTATTTTAAGTGTTATTTATTTAAATGTAGAAACATATAAGTTTATTTAAAACATAAGAACTATACATAATACGGTACAAAAATTAATTAATCTCAGAGGCAGTAGAGATATAGTTTAATTCGCAGTTCCTTTTCATTTAACATATATCAGATGTGGGTAAGCAGTTGCTGAAAACATTTTGCTTTGTTACCTTTAAACATGTGTTTCTACTGAAATGTATACACTACACATGCGTTTTAAAAAGACTCAATTTCATTTTAGTAACATTTATATAAACTAGGTACGAGTAAAAAAAAGTAAAATTTTAATACTCCACTAACGTCGATAAGTGGTGTAATCAACGATAATTTTTTTATAAACTAAAATATGTAATTCAATGATAAGTATTATTTATAAAATTTTGAAATAATCTTACCAAAACTTCCTAAAATTTTACCAGAAATATTTAGTGTATAAATTAGGATGAGAAAAATTCTCAACATTACCATGCAGTCATTGTTAGAATTCTGACCCATATTTCAATTACTTTAAAACAGAGAATCGTAACCTAATATTTAAATAAAAATAACATGGACAACTGACATGAGCAGCATTTTAAAAACACTTAATACTGTGTAAAGCGCGAATTAACTACTAGCATTGATGCAACAATGCCTCTTAAAACTGAACGTTTTCTAGTGCACAAATAGTTTTGGCTAGAAATGTGGACTCTGGCGATTTTTAAATGCTGGCTTTAGTTTCACAGATTCGAATAAATGATTTAAGGCTTAGGAACATATCATCAAATATAAACGTATAATGTTTAAATTCTGCAAGTCCAACTCAGTCAATAAAATAAATGAGGGTAGTAACGTAATTTATTAAAAACACATCCTTATTAAATTGTGCACGTTACGCAAGTATAAGACTGTACATTGTGTAGGTTAACTGAGTTAACTAAGTTATACCCTAGATGACAGCTTCTATATTCCATTTCCTTTTGTGATATGTATTTAAGAGTTGATACTATAACTAAAATGAGAATTTTCAGTGGTAATTTTGGTTGTTTAATTTCCTGTTTATTAATTTATTTGTGTATTTAGCAGACGTCATACTGTTAATTTTACTATCAATACAAAAGTATGGTTACGTTAACAGTGAGGCAACATATCGCGTCATTTCTACAATGAACTTAGTGTGTGAGCACAAATCAGCATTATCGCCTCTGCGTGCTCGTACCCCATTCACGAAAAAAACTCTGCGAACACCGGTAACCCTTGATATTTGTAAGAAATGCTACAACAGGAATTTGTGATTTATTTAACGTCAGGAAACTAAACGAATGAAGATATTTTTGCTAGTGTTCAGCTGTGAGGGTTTTTTAGGGTGGATATTAGGAGTTAGCTTTAAAATGTTCTTGCCGTACACTTACAACCTCACATAAACAATTTATTTGACAGGTCAGTTTCGAAAGCTGAACAATTATTATATTCACCTCTTGATAAACCATCATTAATTATATCCAGTGAAACAAACACTTGAAAGAACCATCACACTTTATCGAACGTGTTGAAAGAATTGATCGTGGGAATCCAAAACTCCACGTGCCATCCGCATGGCAACTTATGACAGCGTTTATTGCTCTGCAACGGTCATTTTATCAGCCTTAAGCACTGAATGACTTGCAACAATTTATTTACCAAGCAGATATCTTCAGCAAAGTGCGTCTCATGTTTTACAACTACTGTAATCGGGATGTTCGGCAGGCCAGTCTTAATGTGATATTGAATAAGACATAAACAGACTTTGGTTAGCTAGTTTTTGATTAAAGATGGTTAACCCTACTGTTATTGAACTTAGAATTAGGAAATTTGAGATATATATATTACTGAATCTTAGAATCTTTACAAGGTTGTGTGCAGTCTCAGTATAATCGCAAAAGGAAAACTCGAAAAAAAATTTTTTTTTTTCAAATTATTTTATTTTACATAGTTATACAACAATTTATGATTTAACATGAACTGTTTTATACTGCACTCGTACTTTATGGTGTATAGCACCTTGCCAATAGTACTGACAATTGCATATACAATCTAATGATCAAAAGTACTTCTGCTAACTATTACGTCTAATATCTTATTGCACTCTTTTGCTTTCGGAACTCCGTTTCTCCCGAGAAATGCATTTGTACTTTATTTTCTATTGAAGATGAATTTGGGTCCTTGGAATCATTAAAGTGTTTTAAAAAAAACTGTCATAATAAATTACGAAAGCTTTTTCAATAAATTGAATAATTGTTTCTTATGGACTAAATAAATTAAGCAGTTCTGCACTTAAGCTATGTCACCGTGGAAATGAGGTTACGGGCCACTAAGTTAATTTTTCTTAAATTTTTATTAGTGTCGGAAGATAGGTCCTAATAGGTATTCTCAACTAAACCATTGGATAACCAGAACTTACACATACCACATTATTATACAGTCCGGTCTTATTTTTTGTAGTTTATCCTCGACGCGAACGAAACATACCTATGCGTACTGAGAAACTCAGCTGGTGAATCTCTTTGACAGTTTACTTTATGCACAACCGACGTGGTGTAGAGTAAATGTTATACATCGAGTACACCGTATTTAATTACAATTGTAAAATAGTCATAGTCTAACTGTACAGAAAATAAACTTTTACGGCAGCAAGAATTTCGAATAATAGGAAAATACAGTTTTATAAAACTGCCACAGTTAAGATAGAGAAATATAAATTTTATAGGTCGTCATTCTACTTTAGATATAGTAAAATACCATAGTTTACCTTAGCAAAATTGGCTGGTAGTTCTAAGAATTATTAATGGTTACAGAAATAAATATTCCTCGGTTTCAGATGTAAGCCAATGCTTAGTAGTAGTTCATAACATTATACACTTATTGCTCTTTTTATAACTAATCAAGTCTTGGTGAATCTGTTCCATATGGAATAATTAACTGAACAATGAAGAATTTTAATGACTAATTAAAGTATTTTTGTACAAAATAATCAACTTTACTCTGAACTCTGTTATGTGTGTTTTAAGTAGCCACTTTTTAAAAAAGGGAACAAGTTAGTAAATAATGTAACTTCGTTATGTACCTTAAAACGACATAGACACACTGCAAAAGGGCATTAAATGATATAGACAAGTGATTGGGGAAGAATAATGTCTTCCGTATAGCCATTTGCACATCACTATAGAAATATACTTAAATTTGCAACTTTGTTTACTATCGGCATGTTTTAACTATGGATGTCAGACGCAAACGATATTATTGCGAGACAACTTAGACCATTCCATATGTGATAGCAACCATTAATTCGTCTGTTGAGGTGCATTTAAAATCGTACAACTCTAACAGTGTTTCGTTAAAGTAATGAGAATATATGAAAATATTTTCCCTCAATTAAGTATAATTTTTTTTTCATGGTTGAATGTATATGTCGTAGGCATTTTTACTATGTAATGTTTTAAGGATACAACTATCTTAAAGAAAACTATTTAAATCAAAATAATTTCTTCTTCAAGTACATACTCAATCCGATAATTTACGTAGCAGCATTCGTTAATTATATTGTGCTGCTGTTATAAAACCTCGCTGTAAGGATATTTAATGTGTACTCTTCTTACTCGTGGGTTTGCGGGAAAGTTTACTTCTTGTAGAGATTTGTATAAGTTTTATAAGGTTATCTGCTCAACGCGCTATTGCGTTTGACTCAATGAAACAATAATTCGTAGAGTAGGCGGGGCAAGATTGTGCAGTTTGCGTTTGATATTATTTATAACTATGTAATGCTTTAAAAAATGTGAATAAAGTAACATAACAATATACGTAGTCTTGCAAACACATAGAACTTTTCTGATACATCTACTAGTAACAAATAGTGAGGAAATTAACAATTAACACTGAGATAAAACTGCGCAGTCCTACCTGCTGTGCTTGGTAAGAATGTGCACACAGATGGCGTAAGGTATGACTGTGCAAGTGCGAAATTCTAACATAAATCACAATGAAGGCCCCTCCTCCATATGAAGTACACCTTTCGTGCCACCATCCAGAGCATTGTCCACACTGAATCCAATCTTCGTGGAGGAAGCGGAGAGGGGTGTCAGTATATTTCTCCGAACATACATGGCAGCTGTATTCTTGCTTTTGACTTGTCTTCTTTGTCGTTTTTTCTCTGGTTGTGTGCATTCGTTTTGGTGAACCTTGCTCATTAGAGTCCTCTCTTTTGTAAGCTAGCTGCACTTTTAATGTTCTTTTGAAAGGCGATGAAGTTAACACTTCAGACTTCCTCTTCTTTCGACGGCAGGAGTGAACATGTCTAGCGCGTGGGAAAGATTATATTTCTCAACAACAATGTATCTCCTGATGATTCAGGTTTGCCAACTGCAGTGCTAGTAGATGACATAGCAGGTGTATCCAGATATGTTCGGTTCACGTTTGATGGATGGTTCTCACTTTGAACAGGGCTCTGCTGAAATAATTCAAGGTTGTCATTTTGAGGGGGATTTTCGCTCCTCTCAGAATCAAGAAATTAATTTTTCACATTAGAGGGAAGAAAATCATCATCACTAAAAACGTATAGCTTCAATGGGCACATTTCAGTCACTTCGAAACCTTTCAAAGCATTTCCGACTTTAGCTGCCCGTCCATAGGCTTTTGTAAATATGGAAGTCACCTGATAAAATGTAATTGGACGACCGGGATGATTTGCCATCCAAGTATCACACTCTGAAGAATAAAGTTTTTTGAGTGGTTCAAAGAAAGCTCTGTCAAGGGGCTGAGTCTTATGACTGCTGTGTGGAGGCAGATACAGCATATGAATGTGATGTTTCCTGCGTACGTACGCATGCTGTGTGCGTGGGGAAAGACTGCACGTAGTGGGGTAAGACTGCGCATCCATTATTTGTGCGCAGTCTCGTCCCACACTATATGGTGAAATTTAAAAAAAACAGAGGTTGCGCCGTTACGAAGACATTTATACCACTATAACTTAATGGATACCGCATAAAGCAAGCTTTCGCTAGTAATAACTGCATCTTCGTTAGCTCTGTTTACTACAACTACATACTCAATAAACCCAACGACAGAATAAAAAACAAAACTGATTATTTTCACCTACCTCTCTAGCAGCAGACAGGTTCAACCAGGTTTTCATCACGCGTCATGAATAGTTGCGTCTTGGGACGCACTGCAGCGTGACAGTCGCACCAACTGTCACGACAAATTACTAGACATGAATGGTGCGCAGTCTTACCCGCCGTGCTTTGTTTCCCTACCCTACTCTATATTTTAAGATCTTCGAAAAAGTATTTGGATATAATAATAAATAGATCAGACAATTGCAATACATCAGAAATACATTTCCAGATTATCGAAACATCTGCATTACCCGTAATAGATTAGCATGACGAAAGGAATACTAGACAATAAAGACCCGGTATCATTCGCCGTACGAAATATTATTTTTATTATTATTTTAAAAAATTTTTAAATCTATTTATTAATTAAATATGCAATTTCACTAAAAAAGAAAATCATTTTACCTTTTGGCACAGAACATAAACAACAGTAGAGCTGTTGACGTATAATAAACTACAATCAGTCCGTTAAATCATGCATATCATGAAGATCGAATGTCTGATAGCGGCTTACATTTAAATTTAACAACTTTATCAGATTTTTAAATGTTTGTTGCAATGGGAGTTTACAATTAGAATTCATGGGTTTGTGGACACATGCAGTTTCTCATGTTTTGTTGCTGTGTCAGCCTGAAGACGGGGATAGATCGCAATCCCTGAAACGTTGCATTGTTTCGTTGATTTTAACTTGTGTTTTGTTGTCTCTTCTTTTTCATTTGTTGTTTTCTGTCCACTATTTATATCTATTTCCATCTTTTCTCATATTGGGAATGTGATTATTTTTTGTTCCTATCTATTGTGATTGGGTGTTGAAAAATTATTGACTAAATTCTATCGTTGGAATACTTGCTGAGAAATATATGTATTACTATTTATAAAATAAAAAAAACCTGACGAAATTCCTTTGCGATTATTTTCTTACTATTTCTGTGCTTTTATGTGCGTTTGTTTTGTATTTCGTCACTTTGGCTTTCAATACAAGTTCGGTCAACAAAACATGAGCAATGGCGTATGTTCACAAACCAATAAATTCTAACAACTTTATCGTCGTGCCTCAACTGTCGTGCAAAGTAAACAGTTTTTTCACTATAATCGCTTGATTTATGTTCTTTTCCTCTTTTTCAGAAAAAAATAGAGAATATTAAACAATCCAATGTAGCGAATTTTGACTTGCCTTTAGTGCGCGGTCTACAGCAATTTTCATTACCATTTTTTTTATTTGACCCGGATATTCTTATCTTATTTTATACACAAAATGTAATTAAATTTTGCTCTAGTGAAATATTTTTACCTGTCATAGTTTTCGCGTAATGGCTTGTTAAAGTGTACATTTCCATGTTACGGTTTTAAGGATGACATTTAAACCAACTCATTTATCAAACTGAAAAAAAATTGCTGTGAATAAATACGTTGCAGACTACTATTTCTCGTACATAAAAACAAAGAAAATTTTTATTAAAATAAAAATGCTGAAATTAAAAATATAAATTTAAATAATATATATATTTAAAATATAAATAATTTTAGTTTTATTTAGTTTACCAAATAATATTTTTTGAGATGAGAACTATTCCTTGAATTTCAGCTTCGTTCTAAGAAAATGAGTGATGTGATCATTCATAGCCTGTCACAAGACGGATTCTAATTGCAGGTGAAACTATTATTACCTATTGTAATTAACTAATATATTATATGTTATTAATACTATTAAAACAGTAAACACTTATTTTTAAGTTGGAGTAATACACAAGACAACTATAGCACAGCATGATACATATTTTTGGTGATTTTAACATAAAATACTTGAATAGCTACGACTGGGTAAAGAGAAATTACTGACGTCGAACTTTGATAGTGATGTCTTGATTAACATGTAGTAGTGTTTTTACGTGCCCTTTTGTGTCACTTAATCCTTGTTATTCTGTATTTTTGTCAGTGGAACTTTTAATCAGACTCACATATATTTTGACTTCCAGTGACAGATTTTCTACATTAAAATTATCAATAAAAACATTGTATGAAACTATATAAATTGCTTAACGTTAAGATTAAACCGCAGTAAAATTTTGATAGTAACATGTGAGATTAAACATTTAAAATTTTTGTGTGTGATTATATTACTAAAAATATTCATCGTTCGTCCGGAACAAGACAGTTATAACTCAAAAAGATACATTTTTCATGAGAAGGGTTTAAAGATTTCCTTGTTATTACAAATACAATTATATGAAAACGAATAGGAAGATAACGTTGAAACTCCGTTTACAATATCTTCAGGTATATTTCTACGATATATTTGTGTAGTTAACGATTAATAATTGTTTCATATCCCAAAAATGTTGATATAGGTCGTTCGGAATAAAGTGAACACTAAAAATTTAACCATTGAAAAATATCACTAGCCGTTACTGCATATAATTCAACATTAACTATAGTTGCCTTACTGCTTGTATGGTTGGCAGCGAAATAACACAACATAGTTCCGTGTTTATTCGTATTTAAATACAACAATACTCAAACAAATTCAACCGACAGCGATATAATTGTATTTTATATAATTAATTAACTAATTTTTTAATCAAACTATGCAGATACATATCGACTGAACAATTTATCTTACACGCGCAAACATAAAGTGACGTGTCCGGATGTTAGACTTTTCCCGTCGTTAGCCGTTACACGCGGAAAGATACGAATTGGCTGGAAATAGATCTTTAGCAGGGCTTTTTCGAGTGCTCACTTTATTCCGAACCGCCTATAAATGTGAAATATGTCGCTCTTGTAGAAAATATATGTTAACGTAAAGACAGTCACATTAAAAAATGTATTTATATTACACACATTTCTGTTCACACTTTCAAAATAAACACTGCAACATTTTCAGTTAGAGCTGTTTAGTGCAAACAAACTGACCTCCACTCCACGACAAACCGTCACAAACTGACATGCGACTTTCTTGCATTTTCCACTTGTGCGACACACGACTTGGGAATATTGACTGAAGAGCTATCTAGCGTGACCAACTGTACTTACAGATATAACACTCTTGCCAATGAAACAACTCAGTTTTAGAGTTAGTACATACAGCTATCTAATAATCAGCAATTTTTGAGTTATAGCTGTTTTATTCCGGACGATCGACGTATATATAACAAGCATAAACGAAATCTCTGATTTCTCAAATAGTGCAAATTACCCCAAACAGTTAAAACCCATCAAGTTCATCTTCAAATATTAACTTATTAAACTTTAGATTATTCTTATGATATCTTTTAATATGGTGGACAACTAAAAATAAATTTTTGTAGTAAAGTTTATAGACATTAAATTGACATTATACAGTATATAAATTGCCGTTTTGAAATATGCAAAAGTCTAGACAACTAGTTTAAAATATGAAATATTCGGAAAACGTTTCCTGAGATATGTTATATGATGCCAAAACAGACGAATGGTCACAATCATGAATGTATGAATACAACATGAACGAAAAAAAAATTGAGACAGCGTAGTAAGTAGTATATGTGTACTAAGCCTAATAAAAATTACAAGAAATATGTTAGCAGAGATGACAAATTATGCTAAATATATGAAAATAACTACATTTAGGAAAATATGAACATAAAGTCAACGAAAGTTATAAGGTTAAGTCTACTTACCAATCAGTATATATGTACGGAGAGTAGTAAGAAAATTTGGCAATATATTTAGTATTTACTAAGGTATGTCGAACTACGTTGCAATATTTTAAAAAAATCCCGCGTATACGGAAATGTAAATACAGGATTGACTGACTATACCATAGTAAAGTCAGCTTAAAAAGTAATAAAAGTGTACTAAATTTGACGAAATATTTCCTGAGATATGTCATAATATGCTAAAAATAAAAAAATGCCCGCCGTTTTGAAAATATTGTCATAGAATGAATTAAATACGCAAAAGTAAAGTCAACCTAAGTAGTATAGATACAACAAGTTTAACGTAATTCAGAAGATAATATTTTCTGAGATATGTCATATTATTCTGAAAATATAAAAATTGCCAATATTAAAAAAGTATGAACACAGCATAAACGACACAGAATGCAAATAAACCGTGTTGGTACGTAGTAGACCGATATGAGTACCAAGATTAATAAGAGAAGTTTTCTCAGATATGTCATTACATGCTAACAATCTAAAAATGGTTACCAACACGAAAATATGAGCTCAATATGAACGACATTCGTGGAAATCAAGTGAGATTTGTCTCTGATGTATATGTACCAATTTGGATGAAATTCTGAAAAAATATATTTATTTCCTCATATACATCATATTATGCTAATAATTAAACATGGCCGCAATTTTGAAGACAATAATGTAAGTATAGTGATTTTAATATACAAGTAAAATAAGCTTAGTATGTGGTACACGTACACAGAATTCGATTAATTTCGATGAAATGTTTCCTCAGATGTGACGGATTTGATTAAAATGGTCGCAATTTCAAACCTATGTATGTTGCGTTAAAAAAATATAACATTCAGACTGTCTTACCAAGTTCTTTACATGGATTCCGAAGTTAATAAAACTACAGGCTGAGCACAAAATAAGTATACAATTTCAAAAAATCACAACAATTAAACGTTATAACTTACGAGCATCGAACCTGATAATGTCAATAGATAATCTCTGGGAGTTTTATCCCACATTTTACAGGGACTCGACATGGGCTCCACTCGTTACACGACAGACGTCGAGACGATATTCAAACTCGTCCCACACCCTGCACATCATGCCAGTGGTAATGGATTGTACCGCAGCTGCGATTCGCTGCCTTAGTTGTTGCAATGATTCTGGTAGGGGCAGTACAAACACCTGATTTTTGACATAACCCCACGTGAAAAAATCACATGGGGTTAAGTCTGGTGATCGTGGGGGCCAACGAGACTACACATCATCATCAGCACCTGCACGGCCAATCCATCGTCCAGGGAGATGTGTGTTGAGATGTTCCCGTACAGCCAGGTGGAAGTGTGACGGTGCACCATCTTGTTCCAAATGAAGTTGTCAGAGTCATCTTGCAATTGAGGCAGCAGCTACAAGGAATGCATGTGGATATAGGTTATGCCTGTGACGGTCTTCTCCATAAAAAAGAAGGGGCCATAAATCTTCTCCCTAAACATTGCGCAGAAGACATTGTCCTTGGGTGAATTTCGTGCATGTTCGATGGTGATGGTGGTGGTGTGTTCCCCAAATGCGAACATTGTGACGGTTAACCTTACCGTTCGTGTGAAATGTTGCTTCGCCACTAAAAATTAACCTCTTGTGCAGGTTCTCGTCATTTTCCATCCTTGTCAACATATCAGTGCTGAAGTCCGATCTTGCTGCATAATCTCCGGGAGTGAGTGCTTGGACCAACTGCAATCTCTACGGTTTCATCCGCAATCGTTTACGTACGATTTTAGAAATGGTTGTTTGTGAGATCTGCAGTTCACGACTTACTCGCCGTGTAGATTTTTGTGGGCTTCGCACGAATGTTGCTCTACCGCGATCCACAGCTTGCTCTGACACATGAGGGCGACCAGGACTTAGGCTTTTGCAAATGCAGCCGTTCTCCTCAAAGTGTTTTTACCAGGTTGATATTGATACTCTGGTGAGTGGCTCCTGGTGAAAGTGTGTGCGAAATGCTCGTTGCACGGCAGTAACTGACTCATTTTTTTTCTAACTGATGGACACGCCAATTCTGTTGTGGAGTAGGGCCATTTCCGACACCAGCAATGTCTCGCAGCGACAGTCTGAAACAAAATAGTTGCGTTAATACGTAAAAAAACTTCCAAAGATACTCTATTAATAGGTACTGATTTGACGCAAATATGTTGTGCCGTTTAGTATTTATCACATTTTAAAAGTGTATACTCCTTTTGTGCTCATCCTATATGTAACACAATTCCTTAGATATCAAGTTTGTTCGAAAATGGTTAAATCGCCGACATTTTGAAAATGTAAACAGGGCATAAACAAATATACAAATGTCAACTCAGGTTACTAAGTACTATATGTGTACAAAATGAGGTGGAAATTGGTCCAATGGCTCAAACGTTTAAAAGGAGATACACACGGGAACACGTACGCGTGTACATGAACACCACACATACACACACACTGTAACATAGCGTTTGCTACGTTACATTTAAGGAAAATTTGTTTGTTCATTTAATTTGTCTAATAGTTGGTAACCATAACTCATGTATATTTCAATAAGTTTAACGTAATGCTAGGAAGCAGGGATTTGGGATAGTTTGTCTTTGGTAATGTTGTAATGTTTATTTATTTTATTGTACTGGTATCCACGTATTTTATTT
>PNEQ01068099.1:0-11715 GCA_003012365.1 Medauroidea extradentata | reverse complement strand
ATTAGAGATGATGGTTTATCGCGGGAAAACTTGACTATTTGCTAGGCTTCAACGTACGTTCAGCTTATCAAAAGATTACTGGCTTTTCCTTGTACGCGAAGCTACTGCCCTATTTGACTTAGCCAATAAGAATACCGCTATTTTAATATTTGATGCACGTTATTGGTCTATAGACAGCTACGTTGTGTCAGTGTTTTCAAGGCTATGTTGGCACTAAACATTTTCGCGATATACCATCATCTCTACTCATGATATGTTTAAAGTCCTGCAAGTATGTAAATCCTATAAGAGTGTATATCGTATTCCGCGCAGTGCACCGTCCAATATGATGAAAACAATTGCACAAAGTAATATAATGGGTAAAATATATGTTATGGGTCTCGTTTTTATTTGAAAACTAGCTGACCCGGCAGACTTCGTACTGCCTAATTAAATTGCAATAAAGTCCTGTCAAAATGATTTTTTGTTCCTACATATTTTATAGTCGGGGCAAAAAATTATCTTGAACAGCTGTCCCTTTGCGGCTTCGCCCGCGTGTACTATAGAAAAGAGTAACTAACTTTTAGTTACGTGTTAATTGATGGTGATACTATATTCTATATTATACTATATTCACTGTTTATCTTTAAAACATCAAATACAAACAGATTTGTCCAGTCCACTGCGCTAAGCGTACTTCAATTGCAGAACTTCTTTTTTAAATTCATCTTTATTTCTCTATAAAACAGCTGCCCGGCTGTGGCTTCCACCGCGTGAAATAATTTAATGTAAATATATGTGATGAAGGCATTTAACAGCTAGCGTACTCAATAACAGTGTAAAGAGCGCGCGCAATACGCTTGTATGATGTCATAGTAATTCCCATCGCAAAGCCTTGCACGGGATACGAACCCGTAACCCCACCCCTCCCACACCCCAAACTTTATACAATACCTGAGTGAATGCTTAAGGCCTCGATCACAGGAACATACCTACATTGTTAAAACAACAATAGCAATAAAGCTCAAATTGACTCTACTTTTTAAAGGGTTCTTTTCCCGGCAATTATTCGAGTTTTTCTCGCCGTAAAAACCATCTTTGAACTTCAACGAACATAAAAAAAAAAAAAAAAAAAGAATTGGCCAAATTGGTCCAGGCGTTGTTGAGTTATGCGCTTACCAACACATTTTGCGATTCATTTTTATATTATAGATAATTTTTACATCCATAAAGTTCTACGCGAGAGGTTTTAGGATAAAAAAAGTTATTTTCAAATCAAAACGCGAGTATGTTAATTCGGTTATTATAGAGGCTTGGATATTATCACATTAACTATAAAAAATTAAACGTTTTCAAATGTTATGGAGTTTTGTGGCTTCAAGCCCTTATTTTTCTAAAAAACGGTTTTAATTTTTTACTCGAAAGCAAAGCATACTACCGCCTAATGCTGTGTAAACAGACGTCTGCTAATAAAATATCTACTCAGCAAATAAGCATAATCGAATTATGATGAGTAGTTCAGATTTTATCAGCGATTGAGTATTCCGGTTGTTTACTCGATGTATTGCTTTTGATTTGCCCCTTAATATAACTCAATTTGTTTATTAAACATATTCTTCTGTTAAACAAATAATTTACTTACGGTAGCCTAGATACATTCTTCATAACGTATTAAAACTTTTTAGTAACTCATTTTCTGTGAGAAAACCGACTAAAAGAGAAGCGTGTTTTCTTATTTTCTGTCACTTTTTCTCTTCTACACTCACATATAACCCCCTACCCCTTTTTTTCGGTCAACGTCACCCTTGCTTTCCATTCAAGTACCTTCTCAAAAATTAAAACAACAGCTGACGCTCCAAAGTGTACGTCCGTCGGTTGCTTGCTCATGTCTCATTTATGTAGGGGCGCTCTTTAATACAACACTAACGCGAGACCTATGGGCTCTCCCGATGTAAAGGTTCGGTACCAAAGTCTGAACAATGAGCAGAACAAAAATGGTGGGCAGTCCAAGTGCGAATAATTAAAAAATAATATGCCGAACAGAACTCCGAGCTTGCCCCTAACATTAAGGGGTATTGATCCCTACCACCTTGGATTTATCTCTTTCTTCTCGATAACTTCTGTTCCAGTCGATGTATCAAAATTTTTGTCACGACAAGGCACAAATACAAACTTAATCGATTTTCTGTAATTGCTGGAACCATAATATATATCTTTTTTTTTTTGCAACGGGAAACAGCTGAAAAGGAAAAATTGCTTTATTTACGGGAGCGACTACAGAGGTCGCAACATTAACAGAAACAATGCCATATGGATTCCAAAAAGTGAATGAAACAATAAACTATGCCTTGTCAGCGTGAAACAGTAAAACAATGTGTCTTTTCCCTGATTTATAAGAAAAACCGTAAAACCGATCTGACAGGGATAAATTCCCCTTAATGTCATCGTTAGTAAGTTGATATAACGTTTATACGTTTCCATTACGTCTGTTGCAATTTTGCTTTGCCCCCAATAACTTCCATTCCTGGCTGTATTAATTTGTTTCGGGGCCATAGTGATATATCTGACATGATTTCGCATAGGTAAATACTAACGGATTACTTTACTTCAATTGCACTACTACGAAAATGTTTGGAAGCCAACTAATTTGTGTGGCATATCTGAGTAGGCTAACTCTGGCATGTAAACAATAAAAGAATAGCATGAACATGGTACCTTAACTTGCAATAAAATCAAGTCCAAACAAAGAAAACCATGCCTGCAGCTATACGCTATCCATGGTACTATTTACATAAAATAAAAATAAATTCACATTCGAGTAAACATCCGAACACTGCCGCCATTACTTTTTTCTCCCATGCCGTATTCCTATTGGCTGAATCCCAACATACACAAGACACGGTATAAAATACTAATACAACCACATCGTACATGTCTCCACCTCAGTGACGTAATTTTCCACGACACGTACGCTGAGCTAAACTGTGCTGTAAGAATGCCCACTTTCATTACCACGCGCCTATGTTTTCTGTGTAAACGTCTTCGTCGTAAACCGGCCTTCGAGAGCTGAGCTCGATGACCCTAGGACTGAAGCCGCATGGTCTCGTTTAGCAGGACCACGCGAACTTTGTGACTCACATTGTCTGCATGTTTAGACAACGCCTGTACATATATACACTACTTTCTCACAGTTACGTACAAACGGTTGCATATCAACACAGGTGTGTAATAACTCCAGAAAATACTGACCCTAAAAATAATAGTACAGTGATTTTTTTTAACATTCGTATACAATTTACAATTTAAAAATAGTACCATGTAAATAAAGAGTATGGTATAATTTATTTTACGTACGTCATTTTGCTTTTTAAGGTATAAAAAATATTTTCCGGAAAGGATTTTTGTTTAAAATTTTGTATTTCTGTTTACCAACGTCTTTCTTTCTTACACGAAAAGGCTAGGCTAAATTCATTCTTAGAAATTTTACGGACAAATGTGATTTTTTTTTTAAAGTTACACTGACCCAAAGTATGATGACGAAGACCAAATACATCCGGACGAGCGCAAGTTATGCTAATGCCTTACAAAGGACTCCAACCCAGAACCCCGTCCAAAATACACAGGAGCTCACTGCTCGAAATTGACAGAACTTCTGATTTTGGCCCCTTGTCGCGACGGTCGCCGAATAGGAATCAAACACACTGCTGCCGACTACCCAGGACTTGGCCGGAAGGAACGTGAATGAGAATTAGATGAATTATTATACGTATTTTATCAAGATGAATGTTAAGTGTGAAGGTGTTTGTAGCTCGTGGGGCCAGTTGACAGTTTGGGCGAACTGACGAGAACATAGCAATACAAATGATACAGTAGAGAAAGACCAGCCCACGTTTCTCGTACTGGACGTTACGTGGGAATGGCTTTTGGGCCGTTACAAGGATTGGTACATGTAATCGATTGAATTTTTGAAGCTCTGATACTGTGAACATTTAGTTGATCAACGCATTTTAAGTTTACCGGTAGCATAGTTTGTATTCTATTTTTTTTATTGTTATTTTTTTACCGTTAAGCAAATAAAAAATTAAAGTACTACAATTAATCAATGCAGTTTTTTCTTATGATAATTAATCACATAGATACTAGTAATACTAGTAATGTCTTGAGGCACGAAATCAAATTTTAAATGATTTTCCTGTTGAAATTGTAAAATAACTACAAAACATTTTGTCAAAAAATTTAAATGTCGAACATACAAAATGTTGTTTTACTCAAGGCAATTACTGATAACGCCAAATCAGTAATATATGTACATCAAATCATTGAGCAAAAAAATTATTTTATTATACCTCCCTAACATTTTCAAAGTACATTCAAATGGTAAACATATTTCTATCCTGCCTAGCGAAAATTCTAGTTTTATTATGCAATGCATGAGAGCCATTTGATATTAATAAATTGCTGCATATAAGAGGTAATTTCGAGCCAAATTGCAAAGTACAAGAATTCAAGAACAATTTATTTTTTGGCGTTGCTGCTTTCTGTACATTCTTCGTAACTTTTACAAATCCATATAGGGCAGAAGAAATCGCAGTTTAAATAAATATTATTTTTAATTTTACTTGCACTATTTATTCGTGGCATCTAAGAAACAAATTTACATTAGAACTTACAGCAGTAACTTGCAGTAGGTAGATACGTGCAAATTTTGCGTTAATTGGCAACAAGCTAGAATTCTCGGGCCTATACTCACCCGAAAACAGTCCGTGACGTTATTAGCATTGCGCCTTGGAATTTCTATAGAGCGTTCGGGGTAAAGTGAGCACTATAAATTTAACCTTTGAAAAATATCACTAGCCGTTACTGCATATTATTCAACATTAAGGCGAAAGCCCCTTATAAAACTTGGCGTCAGGCATGTCACAAATCATAAGAATTTGACAGATACGACACAAATACGAGTTTGAGAATTTGGAGTTGGAAAGAACACACATCCATCGTCATTTTATCACCAAGAACAAAATAATTGGATTGTTGTCTTCCAATACAAATTGTTATAAGCACCTTGTTTTTTTTACCTAAAATATGAACTAAATTCAGCTGTAAGTGACATATTATTTTTATTATTTAATACTGACTTCCAACTAATGTGTTCCTGGGGTTAATCTCCACCGACTGAACCCTAATTGTTCTGTCAAAAGAATCTCAACAAATAATAATTAATTATTTTTGGTATAGAGGTGCCTGAAATCAAACCATTTACAATTAATATTAGAGAAGTTTTCTTACATATCTGGTTTCTAAAATATTCAGGCAATGTGGTCTGACGCGTACTTGAATGTGGAATTTTTTCAGAACAATGCATTGATAATTATAGATGAAGGAGCTGAAATTTAGATAATCACGCACTACTCCGCTCTACACGACTCCAGACGTGGTACTCTGTCTCTCTCGCACTCCTCTACTTCTCGTCCGGTCGGCCGGGATGGAGGAAGACGAAGCCAGCAGGTAGTGCAGTTTGCGCGTTAGTTACCAGTACAGTATTTATCTCATATGTATCCTACTCGATACAATTTAAACCAAAATTTACCAATTCCCCTAGCTCACAAAACAATTTCTCAAAGGTCATCCACATTCTTGCTTTCAAAAATTGTAGCAATTCTTCCTGAAAATATAAAAAATAAAAATATAAACAAAAAAATATATTGATCGATGGTTAAATAACTTAACTGATGATGAGTTGACTTTAATCTTTAAGTAGTAATTTTACGGTAGTTAATTATTTTCACATTCTTTATATTTCAAATTGTTAAAAACAATCTGTATCCATCAAAAACTAAATTTTTTTTAATTCATGCAGCATTCAATTTTTGTTCTCAAATTAATTTATACCAGATGACAAGTTTTCTTACATAATTAACCGCAGCTATAGAAAATAATTTGTCTAGTAGCACTCACACACAAGCTTGTGAGGGTGATGTCTTCCACTGTATAAAAAGTAATTTCTGTAAAGTGCTGTAATCGGTACATGAAAATAAAAAATATATATAATTATTAAACTATATGTTGTCAAGCTGTATTGTTTCATACTAACTGTACAATTTATCTTACACGCGCAACGTCAAGTGACGTGTCTCGAGAGGTCAGCCGTTATGCGCGGAAATATACAAATTGGCTGAAAATAGAACTTAAGCTGGGTTCTTTTGAGTGCTCACTTTATCCCGAATCGCCTTTATGTGCCCGCATTACAAGATAGTGAGAATTTACATCTGGCCCAGTATTACTGGTAGAGACCCACAGATTCCGCGAATTCATGTGAGAAGACGTGAGAAGACGTTAGATTCCAACTCCCGGTACACGTTAATTACTTTCGTGATTGGTTCACTGTCACTGAAACTCTTTTTTGAGGCCTGTGAACCAATATCAGACTTGCATGAAGACACTCACTGCCTCTCGCGCTACCTTGCCATGTATACAACTGACCACTCACTGGGGAAACAGCCAATGAATAAGTAGCTGAGGACAGAGTGTACATAGGACTGTGGAATCTAGGCGGCTGGTCGTTGAACCCGCGAAATTTCCAGGTCTCTAATCATCGGTTGTATACGTCCTCCAGGCTGGCCACACAAACTGCCGTACAACAGCGGAAGTCAAATAGCACACAGTAATTTGAAGTACATTCTGTTGTCAGATAATAACGAAAAAATGTGTAGGTACATAGTAAAAGAGAATAATAACAATAGCAGCCGTTCACAAAAAAAAAAATCAATCATACAAATTAACTTCTAAAGTAGCGGGAGCACTTGAAAATAAACGTTGCAACTTTCAAAATTCAGTATATTTCGATACCTAACCATTTATTTATTACTCGTTCAATAAACCATTACTACGCTATTTTAAGACGGTATACATTTGAGCTAGAATCGACCAGTTAATTGAGGGTCCAGCAACAGGTTAATTAGCTTGACTTCAGACAAACGACCAGCCTAGCTGGCAGTGTGGCTGTGCTCGCCCTTTGAAGACACTAAGGCAAGGAAGCTCTGAAGAGTAACCTTGGCACACCTATCATATAACCTATCGTTAGAGACAGGGGCGCCATTTCAGGTTTTTCTTGGGGGGAGGGGGCAAGATTTTTTTTGCGACAGTGACATTGTAGTATCTTTTTTTTTTTTTTTATTAAGCATGTATAAATTAGAAACTTCAGTTTTATGTGCTTAAGTTAGCATTATTTAAATAACAAAACACAGAATTATATTTTATACACTTAAAATTCTAAATCCAGGGGGGCATTTGCCCCCTAAATGACGCCCCTGGTTAGAGATGATGGTATATCGCGAAAATGTTTGTGCCAACATAGCCATGAAAACACTGTCGTTTCTTGCAGCATGCTTGATTGGGTGCTGATATACGTCTGACACAACGTAGCTGTCTACAGGCCAATAATATGCATTAAATACAATAGCGGGATTCTTATTGGCTCAGTCTAACAGGGTAACAGCTCCAAGTACAAGCTAAAGCCAGTAATCTTTTCATAATCTGAACGTTTTCCCGTGATAAGCCACCATCTCTACCTATCGTCCCTGCGTGCAAGACTTCAAACTGGCGTGAATGTTTTATCATCGTATAGCACGCAGCTGGAGATTTATGAGGACGTGCTACGTACAGTACATAGACGAACGATCAAACTGTCGAATGGAATTTCCAAGGTTATATGAAGTCATTATAATACCAACCAAAAAGAAGAATTCTATATCAACAGCTTTATGCAAACTTCACGGATAAATATTTTACTAAAATGGCGCGTTCGTCTGGCTTATATCTCTGACACCGCAATACCAATGTACGAAATACTAGCGTCAGATATTGTGCTTATTAATAAGCCACTTTGGGGGGGGGGAAATATTTGGTCAAGAATTGAGCAAAAACGGCTATCTAGAATTGCCATTTTCTGATTTGTGCATACTGGTTTCGTGTAACCTACACGTCACACAGCTGGAGATCTTCAGTGTGTTCGTGTGCCTGAAGATGGGAAGAGATACCAGTTCCCGTCGTATGCGTTGTCGAAGGACTCCCGCTACTGTTCGTCTGTTGTTTCTTTGTTGTATCGTCTGTGGTCACATCCATTCGTGTATCCTGTCATTTGTGTCGTCACTGAGGTCTTCGTCCATATTTGTCACTGTTCTTCACAAACCTGATTTTGTTATTTTATTGTTCTATTTTTCATGTCGACTTTCTGTATACAACTACATTCCTTTCCGGAAATGTGTATATGCTGTGTATTTGTTGACATCAGCGATTTTTTTTAACTGTGGGATTTTCTGCAAATCGGCAAAATTCATTAGCAATAGCCTACGTCCATTAAACTGTTCAGTTTATACAATAATGTAATTCAGTTTGTATTAACTTATGCGTCAAGCCTTATTGACATTATCGTTGCACTGGTGCAAATTCTACAAAAATATAATAACCTATCCAATTCCTAAGTTACGTGTACTTAACACATTTTTAATAAAATATTCAAAATATTCTAAACGGCACGCATTAGTAGACAGTTTTTCATCTCTCAATACTGTGCAGATGACGCCAAATACTTTACTGAAACGGTGTTATTCGACGCCAAATACTTTACTGAAACGGTGTTATTCAACAAAACAAGTTTACAAGTAACACTTAACTTAAGCAGGCAATTCAATTAGAGCACGTAAATACTCTTGCAACGATTTTAAAATATATTCAGGCTTTTATTTAAATAAATAAGCAATTGCGAAGTTTTCGTTACACCAATGAGTTTTTAGCGTGCATGCGGGAAAAAACGCAACAAGGGCGTGTCGCGAATCTAGACTGCAAGACTTGGGTGGCGAAATCTGGGGCGACTGACCTCTTTATTACCGCAAAGTGAGCTCCGTGACATAACATGCAAATATTTAAAGTTCGTTCAATTGTTTACATAAAAGTCCACTAAAATATTTAATACGTAGTATCAATGAAGGCAGTGCATTTTCTCACTGCAAATTAATATCTATAATATGGAAACCATAGACCTAGGCATAAAACTTATTTACTCACGTCAGTAACTTAAAGGTTGGCGGGTTCAAAATCTCCATAATTTAATTACAAACTTACTAGTACGATATTTTATAGGCCTATATGTTTACGTCTACATTAACATGTATACATGCACAAAGTATTAACATTAGTTTTATTTTAAATATAGCTTTCTTCCTTTTCTAATTGTAGTTCTCCTACCATGTTACATTTCCTTCACATTATCCACTCCTTTTTTTTTTTCCTCCAGTAGGTCATTCAAGCACATTTAAATAAACACGACCGTGCCACCAAAATACAAATAATATACCCAAATATTTACCTTACACGTTTTCCACGAGTAAGCTTATAACGCATAAAAATTCACCAGCTTCACTTGTCTATAAACTTGTGTAGATAATTGATACGAGCAAACCCTGGCTGTTTTTTCTTCTTCTTTCGACTATACAATAAAATACATTTCTGATCATTATTCAGGACATGATTTCCTTCAAAAATACTCACGTTACCAAGAACAGCATATAACAATAAGAACTACCTAGATTCACATCTGATTCACGAAATATCCAAACAGATTCCTCCCTGCAAAGGTAAATCACACTGGCGATCATATTGACACCGTATTTACGCAGCTTCGTTCGTTGCGTCGTCTTAGTGTACAAACATTTAAAACAGTCTAAATAACGGACACTTTTATATATCAAGATGTATAGAACGGGTTTATGTATAGTATTAATTTTCAGGTTACACTGTTGCTGTATTAAAATAGGCAGAACAGTCCTGTTTATCAGTATAATATAAATGTTTCTACCACAATTTTTTTATGTAGATGGAGCAAAGATCATCTGTTTTACAGAACATATTGTTACTTCTACGAAACATTGATGTAAGAACAATCCAGATAGTATTGACAACCAAACAGGCCTGTTGTCAATTTAACGGAAGTAGGATGGCACCTACAATACAGTATTTCAGTGTATGTACTTACTTTAATACACGCACCATACAATAAAATTGCTACGCGTTTTTTTTTTGCGAGAGTCGATTCAGAAAAGTTTAATAAAAGACAACTAATCGTTATAACTAATTCATACAATGGTAGTTATTATATTGTAGTACTGTATCTCGATTTTTGTTGGTAGTTTCTATTGTTATTCACTATTCATTGATTAGAATCGGGCTAACGCACTTTCATCCGTGTCGACGTATTGCTTAGAATTTCTCCCGTCAAATCAAAAGTAAAAGGTAAACCGAACTGGATACTGACCTTGTGCTTGGTTCGAGAACATCTCACTGCATAACAATCGCATTTCGCAATTATATGCATAGGTCTGGTTCAGGGGCGTCATTAAGGGGAGGGGCAAGAGGGGACAAATGCTGGATTAAGAAAGAAATGTGTAAAAATTGTTTTGTGTATTTCGTTAATTAAATACCACTAACGTAAGCACATAAAAACCGAAGTTTTATTATTATTAAAGTTTCTAATGTATACATGCTTAATTAATAAAACAGATGCAACAAGGTCACTGTCGCAAAAAATATACCCCCCACCCCCTTAAAAAGAATAACCTGAAATGACATCCCTGTTCTGGTTACGTTATTTTCAGTACTTGTAATGCTGCATTGTTACGAATTTTGAATTCGCTTGAATGTGGTTCTCGCTCATTTATTAAGACGAGCGTTACAAATCACTACTGTCGAGTTTTGCAGAAATTACTTCAGTTGTGAACAATAAGTGCGGTATAATATATGCTTAGAGCACGGCCGTAGAAGAACAGGTCTGGACACTCGCCTAGAAACGTGACCCCCTTGTTTGGCTGCAGTTCACCAAGTTACCAAGAGTGTTTTATTGGCGCTGCTGTTAGGGCGGTCGAACTAAACTCCGCCCACTTCCTTTCCGCTAAGATAAACAATATCAAAACGTAATTTTTATCAATTTATGAAATACTTTCTTCGCTCACAAATTTAAGAAAAGGCTCCAGCAATCTTGATTTACTTTATAAATTTAACAATGGAAAAAAGTGGACGGAGTTTGAGTCCGACCGCCCGGAAAACAGCGCGAAAAAGTACGACATTCTCGGTAACTTGACGAACTACATCCAAACAACAAGGGGGTCAAGCAAAATACATTGTTAGATAGGCGAGTGTCCAGATATGTTCTTCTACGGCTGTGGCTTAGAGCAAGAGAGTTATGTAGATAAATGAAATACAGCGTGCAACTCACCGGCTAACAGTCGCGGAGTGTGGATCACGCGCAACAATGGGACGGACGCCGTCAACCGTTCTTCCGCTTCTTTCACGACCTCACTTACTGCCTGTCCGCGCCTGTCTGCTGAGAGAACAAGACTAGCGCCTAGATCTAGGACCTCTAAGCACAGTGGCGCATGCGCACTGCCGCGTTCCTTCTCCTTGCCTCTCCTCTCTCGCCGTTTTCCCCCTCCCTGCCGCTCGCCGGCCAGCGTGTTGCCTTGCCACCCACCACCACCACCGCTTCGGTCGCAACGTACAACCTTCAATTTTGTGAAGATTTTCACTATTATTTACCGCTAAAATGTTTGCATGCACATATTATACAAGCCGTTACCAACACAAACGTACTTTGCTATGTTAAAACTGGCAGAACACTTTACACGGAAGAGAAGCAGGCTAGGTGAAGGCACACATTAGTAAAGTTCGTGTCAAATATGTTGAAGG
>PNEQ01068098.1:0-40386 GCA_003012365.1 Medauroidea extradentata | reverse complement strand
AAAAAGATTTCTTTAGCAGTAAAATATGTTGTAAATAAAGTGAATATAAATAATAGAGACCTTAGAGGAAAGCGTTACACTCAAGAACTCACATTCTCAGCGGCCTGCCTACACTGCTGGTAGGCACATGGGCATGCCGTACTGATCGTATGACAACCTTCGAAAGATATGGCAACAGTGTAAGCCAGTCTGTCTGCAACCGTTTTTTCACGTTCTCACGGTAATGTAGTCTCGCCCCCCACCTCCGCACCCTTCTAACAACTGTACGTGACACAGGTCTTGTCCGAAAGTTACGGAAGGAGGGGGGGGGGGCAGTTCAAATATTTCTTGTCTTTCTCGTCAGATGGAAGCACTTCACAGGGGACTTGTAGTCAACCTAACACATCATTACATACATTTGATTTTATGTCTAAATTTCGTGAACTAGTTTAACAAACTCCAATATTATTGCTTATAAAATTCATTTAAATGCAACAGTACGATACGGTGTAGTAGTTTTGTTTCAAATCGTTGGTTATAGTGTCTAAATTTGCTACTGAAATTACATAACAAAAAATTATGAAAAAATGCATTTACATTAGCATGTAAAATGCATCAGTAATCTGTTTCAAACAACTGTTTTTAAAAACCGAACGTGACACGCACTTTTTCGTACTTTAATCTAGCAAGTGAATGCAGAAATTAGTAAAAATTTTTATTCTGATTCTTGCTGTAATGGCTGCAAAATTAGCATGCAAAGTTCGTTTAAAAGTGTCAAAACATATATTAAAAATTGTTTTCGAAAAAAATTATGTTTCTTCAATACTTGTCATTTATGTCTACTACAAAATAAATAATTTCAAGTTCATTTTAATATTATTTATTTAGGGAACAATCCCCCTTAAGAAGGAGTATTCTGTTAATTTTTTTTGGGAATTCAATGTTGACTGTATACTATCTGCGCCACAAGTCTGAGATTACAAGGTGCGGAGGTCCGAGAAGTGATATGCGATGTAGTAGAATAGCTTTTACTGTAAAATTCAAGAAAATATTTGTACTTTAAAACGACTTGCTGGAAGCAACTTTTTAAGGTTATCGCATTACAACAAATAGCCCACGTAACCTGCGTAATCCTGTATTACCGAGTAATAAGTGACAAATAACCTTCACAAAATATGAAATATTTATTTACATTGCCATGACACTAACTTTGTAACATTATTTCCGTGAAGGTTGAAAGCACATTGTTTTATCATTAATATCGTAGTTTTTTTGTGATGGACATTATAAGAGTAAAGATTTCAAAACAATTAAAATTCACTTTTAATGGAATTTCTGGTAAGAAATTCTATTTACCCTGCTTTTATTTTTATGCGTTAGTAGTCTATTACACAGATTCTTGATTATTACACGAAGCGTGCATTTAAAAACATCACCGATGCTGTTGTAGCAGTTTGTGTGCGCGAGGATGTTGTCAATATTTTTGGTAACGCATAATTAATGAACTGATTCGTAAATTACAGTGCTCTTGTTTTTTCATAAGAATTCAAATTTTTTGAGGGCTAGGCTCCTGGATAGTTAACTGTCTCGTTGTAAAACTTCCCTAAAATATTTTTCTACGAAAGTCATTATTTAAGCAAGTTTAATATTCACCATATCTAAATACGAAATATACTAAAAGTGCACCATTTTACACCTTGAAATATCAAATTTTCCCGTGGGATAACCCCCGGACCCCCTCTCATTCCACTTTATTAGAGGGGTTTATTGTTTCAAGATATAACCTCTCCAGTTTCAAAATGTTCCAACGCCCCTGCTCTCAAAACATTTCAGTATCGCTTCTTCCGAGTATTTTTGCTGCCTTGTAAACCTTTTGTTGCTTTACATACGCACAAGTCGCAAAATAAATATGAGGGACAGGTAACACTTTATTAGAATGTTAAAGAAAACATTTGTAGAATTAATACAAATTAAAATGACAGATAATAAATTGACTAATAATACACCGAAATCTGATATGTTTGTGGTACAATGTCAATATTTTTACTCCTCATTAAATGTACAATTGCTTATGAACATGAAATATTATTCATGGTTATTCTGTACTAAAGGCGGCTAAGAACTTGTTAACCGCAATATCTTGTTGCGATTTGGGTCCTTTTTCCCCACAGCCTTCGCTTGCCGTTGTGTGACGCCTCGCGCTCATCAATCACCAGCGCGAATGCCTGTCTGCAGAACATAACTGAAGGGGGACTTAGACAAATTTCCTCCTTCACGAGTTGGCCCATTTTTTGTGTCCATGACTGTACGTGTTTCATCTCAGAATAATCAATATTATTGTGTGCAAAAAGTATCACTTGATAAATGTATAAACATGGAAGAGTTAAAATCTTTAATTTTTTAATTATAGGTTTACAAGAACTGTTACAAACACATCCCTCTATTATCCTTTTAATTCTTTTTTTTTTTGTAGTTTAAAAACATATTCCCATTTTGCTGAATTTCCTCAGAATATTACTCCATATTTCAAGATTGATTGTACATATGCAAAATATGCTGCTATGGTGGCTGTATGATTGGATGATTTCTTTATTGTATGGATTGCAAAAACAATGTGAACTTAGTTTCTTTACTAAGTACTCAATATGTGTTGTCCATTTTAAGTATTGATAAAACTGGTAAAAAAGTGGGTTCCTGGGAAAAGGACTGAGATATCGCCGCCTGAGAATTGGAGAGCTCTATGTCCATGAATATCAGATCCGAGATATAAGTATTTGAAAGTTCAAATAATTATACTCCCAAAACCATTTTAGAAATTACCATAAAAATTGTAACAGCACTGAGAGCTGTTATCTTCTGAATAAATAACAATGAAATAATAAATATAATAACATATCAGAATAAAATTATTTACAGAAATACAGAAAATTGGCACTTAGAATTGGAATGTACTATATCCTTACCATGCAATAAATTAAATAACTGATCATATAAATGTGTTTATTTCTTGTACAACAATGCTAGAAATTTATATAAGTAAATGCAATGATTAAATTTATGAATAAAGCATTCAGATGTATCAAAATGAAATGGAACATTACATAGCCGTGCTTATGTACACAAAAAATATATGCCGAGGCAACTTTGAACAAAAGTACAATACTTTCTACATATGCCATTTTAACCTATAAGAGACAAATTTAATTTGTGTTATAAAGTTTACATAATTTGTTTTCATTGTAAACAGAAATTTAGTTACATGTAACACCTATAGAAGTTTGTATCCACCGGATGCATTTACTTTAACATTGACATTATATCCTTTCTCTTCTCTCAAGAAAGTTCAGTTTTTCCAGTAAGTGATTTAAGCTTAGGAAAATATATGGTATGTAATTTGTTTGAAGACTTAGAAATGTTTCTTTGAGTATTGCGTTTGAGCATGAGTGTAGCTGCTGTGTAATTTTCAGAGAATGTTGTCTTGTAGTTACACACAGAAGGTTCGCTTGATATGATGAAGTAGATACATATTCGAGTATAGGGTATTACTGAAAAGTTGTATGTTTTGGCAGGGGTCTGGTAATTATGGAAATCACTAGATTTCACCTCAAGAATCTGCATGGGTTTCCTTGATATTTCTGCCATCCTGTTTAAATGTCTTTGAAGGGAAACTGGACTGAAAATTTCTGCATTCTTAAAAAAGCGTTCAATCTTACTATGAACTGCATCAACTTCTTAGATGTTTCCATGGCCAGGTTCCGAATATTTATGGTGAATTTCTTTAAGTGATGGGTTTTCATGTAGGAGGAATTTCAGAGCCATTGCAATTACCTGATTTCTGTTCTGTGGTGTGTAGGAATCAGACCAGAGGGTAATTATTTTTAGAGAACTCAAGTCAAAAAGAATTTGTTTTAAGTATTTTAATCAAAGCACATGCAATATGATTACCTGCTCTTCAAGCAACGAATTCATTCCAAATAGCTCATTATGGATTACTGTTAGTCGAGCAATGTGCATTTAGGTTGTAAGAATTACATTTCCTTTTGTAAAATAATTTTGATGCATGTGCTCGGGGTAAAGCAAAAACGTTCTCCATGTCAAACAAAACCACAGCGGTTGTTAAAGTCTTTTCTTTCCTTGCAAATTTACCTGTCATTATCTCTTTCGGTTTTATATAAAAGTTTTCTAGAAGTGTGATCAGTAAATTTTGTTACCTGTTCTGTAGTAAGATTTAAAATAATCTGTTTTCCTTACATAAATCATAACCATACTTTTTAGGTTTCTGAAAGGAAATGTTAAAGTCCGGATGAAATATTTAGCGACAAATGTTTCCCTTTACTGGATTTGCAACAAATTTTTGTACATATTATGCATCATACTTACATTTAAAGTACCTTCCAAACACTCTCCTTCACTTTCTGCTCGAACATAGTGTAATTCCACCCTTGGATATGACTCAATGTGTTGCCTAACTTCCGAAACACATTCCTTGTTTGTGAATGTTTTCTCATTTTTGCCTTTAATTGGTGATCTTGGGACACCTGTAACAGTGTCCTGAACTGTTTCAAAGAAATACGAAACTCGTATTTGGCTAGTATCTAAGGTTTTCAAGAAAAACACTTTGCATACCCGTATTGTGTCCGAGTGCTCTAGATAGTAGATGAAACTTAATGTTTTCTTTCTATTTCCAGACAGTGTTCGAGTTCGTTTCTTTGGTGTCCTCATAACAAATTTACCATATTTTTTTTTTTTGCATCAGATAGCTTCCGAAACCCATAGTGAATATCCTGGCGTTGCTGTGGTGTAAACATAGTGGTGAATTTAAATCTGCACTTACCTTCACATCCTTTGTGTACTTTCCTTGCAGCATGTTCCTTTCCATTAATGTTTATGTATCTTTCACCCTGTTCTCTCAGTCTTTTTCTCACATTACATTTCCATGAAGAGACATCCCTAGAACGCTTCCTGCCCCTTGGTTGTATTACCTCAGCAATGTTAGCACCGCCTGAAGCAACAGAAGCATCTAATGTCGGCTGTAGAGTATCAATGTCGTCCTCGTCACTATCGCCATACTCGCCATTGCATGTTGAGGACTGAACAATCTCCTCACGAGTAGGGGATACAGCTATATGCGCAGTCAGAAGCTCATGTAACACACCTGGGCTCAGTGGCTCTGCAATTACATTCATTGCCAAATGAATAGTCATGTAACTTATTTACACTAAAAATATAAACAGAAATTTCCTTAGGATATTGTTGTATTTAAAAAAATTATTATTTACAAATGTTTTTACAGAAATGCTTTGCCAATAACGTATCTACCTGTTAAAATATTAGTTAAGTGACGCATTGCAATAGCAACATTGTAATGTTTATGAAACATTTTTAAAATAAATCATTGTTGTTTGGGGTACTTACAGTCATTATTTCGGATAGTGGTGGGATGTATTGCAGAAATTGTCTCGGTAGCTACTTCAGGAAAATCCAAACTCCCAAAAGATGTTTGTGCGATCACAGCTTTCTTACTTAATAACACGTTGCCTGGAAGACTGTCAGTGAGATTATGTTGCAAAATTGTTTCAATTTTTCCTTGAATCTGTAACAAAATGTAAGAAATATTTGTAATATTATCAGTATAATGTATGTAGTTTAAATTAACACAACAATATATAACAAGGTTAGGATAATTGTGTGTCAGAATCTGAGCAATTTTGTATTTTGAACTTAGTAGTTAATACATATTGTTTGGAACTCACCAACAATGACGTTGATCTCGTTACAGTTACTTTCAATAATTTCCCTTGCCATATCGACACATTTTTTTTTTGTTTCTTCCATGCATTATTATTGGTTTCCCTTAAATAACCACTACCCACACAATAATGAAAACAAAATGGCAAAATAACACGCAGTCACACCTTTAATCCAGCATCTTTGCTACCAACTTCTGAAAATATCTGTGTACTATATCCAATGAGCAAGGTAACTTTTTGGTATTGTGTTGTATTATGTCCACATTAAATGTAAATAAAACAATTCAATCATCACTGCTACATACCAGTGAGAATTGGTGTGTGTGTGTGTGTGTACTATATGCAAGGGACACAGAACAATTTAGTGTTGTTTTGTATTATGTCCATATTACTTCGATATAGAACAATCCAATTCTAATTTTATATGAAAATAGTGACTTGAATCGAAATCATATTGGTATTAGATTTAGAAAAAATGTATATGGATAAAAGTGTGCGGGTATAGTACAGATAAATACTAAGATGATTGTTGTGGCCATAGAACAAAATACCTAAAAATTGACATAGAACACTGCAATTCTCAGGCGGCGATATGTAGATTTGTCGATTATGTCCAAATCTGGCATTAATTCGCCTGCCGCCACCTCGAATGTTATTACCAACTCTTACCGCGTAATTCCCCAATTTCCTTCGCAAAGTTTTCCTATTTTGCTAAGAAAATTACTAAATAATTCCATCGTTTTTACATAATCATAAAATTTTCCTAAGCGGTTTCCAAATTTATGTCATCGAGTTACTGTCAACACAAAAATATCCAGGACGAAACTGGTTGTACACAATACGGCGCAACTCAGTGCGAAGTTGTGGCTGCATAAGCTAAATTGTAGGTTTGAAACAGAATTCTTGCGCCAAACTCCGGAACGGGATTCTTTGTGTAATATATGGTGGGGTATCATTGACTAACACTATTGTGTGGTGAATAATAAGGGAGCTACACTATATTGAAAACAAAGTTTTAAAATACATTTTTGAAAAATACTAGAAAGTATAAGAGATGGAGCTACCAAAAGTGACAGAGCTCCAAGAATCGAAGCAAATAAATCTGTGAAAGTATGGTTGATGCAACGTTCACCTTCGCTGCTCATTTTGTGGTTACGCAACCAATTTGCGTAAGTAACTTTTAAATACTCAGCAGCAGTAAAATAACACATGCATATCATTGCTAATTGCGCCAAATGAAAGAGAAATTACGAGTTGTGTCCATTGACACTGTAAACTGTTTTAAGAAAACACGAATCAAAATAAGAAGGCGGAGTGTAACCATGCGAAGGCAGCAATTCGTCTGCCACCCGCGCACTGCAACGCGAATCAAGAAAATAAAATGTGAGTATGCAAGGGGTGTGTACATGAAGGAAGTCGTAGTACAGTAGTAGTACATTATACGATGCACAGTATCAGTTTATTCACAGTTTGTTTACGTTACGAATATGGCGTTAATTTTCAGCAGCATTGCTTTATTTGATTACAGGCAGAACGATAAACGCTTCAATGTAATTATTCCGAGGTCTGTGTATAAAATAATAAGAATTTAGTTGATCAAAACAATTCACACAAGTCACCAATAGGGGTCCTGAAGAAAAGTTAATTTAAGGAAAGCTGGGAATTTTGTATGTACGAGAAAAAATGATTTTACACCAAAACGGTTAGGGTCGCTCCACGCGTTTTGTGTTCGGCATTTTAATTAGCAGGGCTCGCCTCCCCCCTAGGCGATCCCAGTTCATCTCCGGCGGATAAGCTCGAATTTTTCACAGTGGGAAACGCGGCGGTTACTGCAGAGCGAAGTAAATTGACAAGACAGGCGAAGATCGTAAACTCCAACGACGTTCCTCACTTGGATATTTCATATGAGATGAAATAAGAAAGAACAATCAATGTGGGGGTGATAGCCTTTTACCTAATGGTTGATCTCATGGGTATGTGCACGAATCTGTGTATGAGTGTGTGTATTTTTTTTACGCATATGTGTATTTTTATTGAAATTAATTCATTTTTCCTAAATTATGTATTAATTTGATTGATAAAAATGTAGTGTGTAATAGCTTTGGTTTTAATGTAATGTGCAAAATTCTCAGTGTAAGATAAGGCATCTACGCCTTTTACTGTACTGTGTGCCGTAGTTACGAAATAAAAATTTTGTAAATCACTAACTGCATAAAGCGATTTAAGAAATTACACCGTTCAACAGAATACCAGGCAAACGAACAAATTTCCTGCTTCTTCTCTTCGCTTCGGCAGGCCGCGTAGCATGTAGCAGTGTTAGTTCTCTTCTCCCTCCCCCCTGTGGTCAGGGCGCATTCCTGAGGCTCCAAAGAGGGAGGGTATGCGCAGTCCTCGAGTTCCCCTTCTTCTTTTCTCCTGAAGCGAGAGGCAGTGCTTGCCCAAACTTGCTGGCCGTGGAGCGTGGATGGGCCGCGCTATGGGTGTTGGTCAGTCAAAGATCCTTCGAGTTTGCAGGAGAATCAAATACATCCTTACCACGCAAGAAAAGTTCACGTTCTTAGCGACCTTGACTATATGCCACAAGTTCAATTCTGTGAATGGATCCTTCAAGAAAATAATACATGGCCGGATTTCAAATCGAGTGTGCTCTTCACAGATGAGACCCATTTCACCAGGGATGGCATATTACACAGGAGGAACAGTCACATCTGGGCGTATCACAATCCCCACCACATGTACCTTATGGGTAATCAAGGGCGCGTCAGTGTCAACATGTGGGATGGTATTGTCAACAATCATTTGTTAGGACCTTATTTACTACCTGACCGCTTTAATGGAGTTAATTACCTTACGTTTCTGCACGATGTATTGTCAGATTTGCTGGAGGAAATACCATTAGCAATTCGCTGTGCCATGTGGTTTCAGAAGGATGGGGCACCCCCACATTTTTCTGCTCTCGTATCCCACCATCTTAACATTTCGTTTGCGGGTTGCTGGATAGCAGACACAGCCACTGGACGGCTCGATCTCCAGACCTGACTCCATTGGATTCGTTATTGGGTCATATCAACTCCCTGATTTACGAGACGCCTATGACTAGCCAGGAAGATCTCGTGCCACGTATGATAGCCGCATTCGATTGTGTACGTGCTATACCAAACATTTATGCATGATTCCAGGCCAACCTTATCTGATGTTGCCAACTGTGTGTTGAAGTGGGGGAGGATGGCAATTCGAACATTTTACGTATTGATGTTAATAAAAACGTATGCAGTACGTGCAAGTGCACTTCTCCTCTTTGTGCTGTGTTCCTTGCTCTGTACTCGTGATCTCTCTCTTAATCTAACCATTAAGGCAGTGATTGGTGTCGGTAATTATCACTAGCAAGCGTGTTTTCTCAAGATTCATTTCCTTCCACTTGCATTTCGCCACTGTTTCATTTCCACCTCATTTCAACATCATCAGCTCTTACAAAATTGCGGTTAAGAGGTTTATGTAGCGAATGAAATGAATGAGGTGAGAAAACTGGTGGGTGATTAGGTCGACTTTGCTACATGTGACGTAGTAATTGCGCGCAGTATTTTCCTTGTATTAATATTTCTGTGGCACCTTGAGTCGTGAGTATACACTTTTATTTGTGGGTAGTATCAAATATCTCATCATTTTGGCGTATATAGGCTGTTTGCATGTTTTTGTTCTTATTAATTCAAGTGGTAATTTTTTGCTGACATTAGTACAAAAGAATCCTGTTGTTAGTACCATTGTGGTGCCCCAAATTTGTGATTTTAATAAGAATACTGCGTGTTTACAATGTTATTACTTCAAGTGTGTGTTATTTTTGTAGATACACATGATGAGAATATTTTTAGCGGTTGATACAAGTACAGCTTACTAAAAAAACTGGATAATATATTTAGCAAAGACTAAAATATAGAAAGGCTATTGGCAAAGAGAACTTTTTTCCCATACCTTACACACATAGAGTTAGAGAGCATTACTCAGTGAAAATATAAGAGTCTTATGCTTATAAAAATATATTTTAATTTATTCCAAAAACAATTATTACAAAATAGGAATTCTGCAGGCTTTCGCGGCCGTTATTGAATTGACAGGCTTAGCATCCGGGCTGGAGCCGCGTCTTCGTGGTTGCAGGGACCGACATTTCACCGTACATTTCAGCAGGCATCATCAGGGTCTCACTGTAGACTGAAGGCCAGGAGTAGAGAAGGCCGCTATATATAGGGGTTCCAAGGGGGCTGTCCTGTGATTGGCCGCTGAGGCGGCCAATGGGAGTGAGGCATGTTCTCATTGGCTGTCCTGACAGCCAATCGCAGCTGACTTCTCCTGATTGGCTGATGTATTTGCCAATGATGGTTTAGCAGCACCGATTGTGTTTTTTTCTGATTTCTGAAGAATGGTTGTCCAGATTTTACTGAGTTTATATCCATATTCTCTGTTGATATTTCCAGGATGTTTTATTATTTCAATGGCTTCTCGTACTGTCCTTGTTCTGTAGTTTGTGATGTTGGCTATGGTCTGATACTGGTTGAATTCAACTTCATGTTTAGTGATGGATGAATGCTCGGCTATTGCTGATATATAGTTGTCATGTTTGTAGTCACAAATGTGTTCCTTAATCCTGGTAGCTATCCTCCTTCCTGTTTGTCCAATGCATACTAAGCCGCATGAACAAGGAACTTTGTATACTCCAGCAAGTTTTTCGGGTGGAGTCTTGTCTTTCGTTCAAGGTAGAATAGTTTCCAGTTTTCTTGATGGCTTCTGTATAGAGTGTATTTCGTGTTTCTTCAGCAGTCTGCTTATGCGGTCGGATAATCCTTGTACATATGGGAGAACAGCAATGTTCTTGAAATTTTCTTTTTCGTTTAATCTTGGCTGTCTATTTATTGCCTGTTTTATCTGGCTTTTCTTGTAGCCATTGGCCTGTAGGGCTGCTGTAAGGTGGTTCCTTCTGTAGATTGTCGCCTTCACTTATTTTGCTTGCTCGGTGGACCAATGTTGAGATGACAGTTCTTTTTTGTGATGGTAGATGATGGGAAATGGCATTGCGATATCTTTCGGTGTGTGTCGGCTTGCGATAAACACTGTGTCCTAGTCGGCCATCTGGTTTCCTTGTCACCATTACATCTAGGAAAGGTAGTTTCCCTTCTTTCTCTAGCTCCATAGTAAAGCTAATTTTGGCATGTAGGCTGTTGAGATGTTCAAAGAAGATTTTGAGTTTTTCTTCCCCATGACTCCAGATCACGATTGTATCATCTACATATCTGAACCAACACTTGGGTTTGTAAGGACTTGATTCGACAGCTTTCTCTTCGAAGTTGGTCATGAAGATGTTGGCTAGCAGTGGTGACAGTGGAGAGCCCATTGGCATGCCTTCAACTTGGAGGTATATTTTGTTGTTATGCGAGAAAAAGGTAGACGTAACACAATGTTCTACCAGTTTGATGGTCTGCTGGTTAGATGGATCTTGGCTGAGATGGTCTTGCAGTATTTGAATAGCTTCTGGTACCGGAACTCTTGTAAACAGTGAGACTATGTCGAAACTCACCAAGATATCTTGTTTATCTGTCTGGAGTTGTTGTAGCATTTCCACGAAATGGGCAGAGATGTTGAATAGTGACCTTGGAGTTGGTAGGACTCGAAGAAGAATCTTGTTGGTCAGTGTAACACCACCTTATTTTACACAAACAATCCCGTCCCAGAATTTGGCACATTAATTCATGCCCACTATAATGTAGCATTATACTGTTTTTAATTATTGGGGGACTGACCCGGGCAGCTAACTACGAATGTACGTTTTTAATTTCTAGAATATTCGCGATGTTTGAACTTGCCTTATGTTCTGTATTTGCCCCTCTCAATTTCAATTCTTTTTCATTGACTACTATTACGCTTCGAATATTGTATAAACATTATCTTCGCGATTTATCAGAGACACAATCGTTATTTCGCAGCATTCGCCGAAGTGGCGTGTAAAGAATGTTTGAGTACAAATTTTACAAAACGTTTTTTGTATCACATTGATAACATATACATTTGTTCATTTGTTAGTATTGATTTTGCAGAACGCATCTGAAACAAGGACGACGAATTCTTTAATGTAATGCTTATAACATTTTGATATACGTATTGATTTTGTTACTGTAGCGATACTAAAATTAGTGTTGATTTATTGGTTTAATGCGGGTTGCGAAGATGTGCCTAAAACACTAGAACGGCCTCTTAAAGAAATCAATATTATTCTTAATATATATTTATCTACTACTCAATTATATCTACCACGGTATAAGGGAAAAATGTATCTTCCGTCACAAAAAATACTGAAATATATATTCTGTCTTTGAGTAAGTTGGTGACATGCATCCACATTTTTGTAATTTCTTCTTTTCTTACAATAAAGCAAAAAATTAGGACTCTTGTTTTACTACTAATTGAACTCATTAGTAAAATTAAAAAACACTGTTTTACATCTCAGATACCAGCCAGACAAAGCTTAATATCCAAAAGCTAATTTCAGACTGTTGCACAACTCGCGCCGCGACTAAGTATGCGCACTACCGCTTAGAAAACACGGCACCGCCCTAAGTGGACGACATACCTTAGGCAATGTGTAGTACATAATAAAAATTCCAATAGTTTTAGTAGCTCACGACAAACCATTTTCCATCAAAAAACACATAAATATTCGGTTGCAGCTATAGAGTGTAGGCAACAAAGTAATGGTAGTGTATGTCCACTAATGCCCGAGCCGGTAAAAGGGTTATAAACAGACACGTTTTTCGTAATTATTTCACACACACTAGGCTGTGTGTCAATGCATCCAAGACTTCACGTGCGTTTACAACGAAAACTCTGGGTCCAAGACAGTTGCTGCTCATCGACAATTTGTGTAACTCAGGCCGCATTAATGAATTATTAATCTTAAATTTTTTAGTATCCTGTTATTTTCATAAGGATGCAAGTTGTCTTTCAGCGTTACCTGTGAGTTTTAAAATTGCATAAACATAAAACAATATTTTATGGCACTTGCCATCATATTTGTTAGGAAATAAAACTTTTAAATATCGATATACGTCTTTAAGATATTACATATTTGTATTGGATTTACGTGCAAAGTGTTTCCATACATATTCTAAGTCATTTTAAAAAGGAATCACCTGTTGGATTTTATAGCCAGTTATTTAACTATTCTGCAAATCTGTATAGGCACACTGTATATTAAAGATAATTTACTTGTCGTTCGTTTCATTGAATAATGTAGGCATTTTAAGTGTAAAAATTTTAGATTTTAGAAATATTTTTTAATTTTCTTATGCAGCGTAGGTCTGGCACATTATGAACATATATTCTTCAAAACTTAATATAATTAAAATAATAATTTCTAACGTTGCTTCAAATGAACACCGGGCAAACACACAAAATGCTACTTGATTAGTAAATAAGAATACATTTACATGATCACATACTGATGATTTTAAGAGAAGAAAAATCCTCAGAAAATTATTAGATTTTTAAAGGATATTATTTTTACAAAACTTACTTCTCCAAGTTTCCTAGCACTAAAAAAAACCTTCCCAGTCTATTTTAATATTCCGTAATATGAACGTATTTCAAGCAATTGTAGGAACATAGGTGTATGTAATTATTTGGACATGATTTTCTATCTACAAGAATGGATACAATATCGAATGTAAGCATTAATGTTATTCTATCTATATTATAAGAAATACCAACGTAAGTACTACCACATAACTGTTGTAAGTTTAAGGTTTCTTCGCTAGAACTAATATGTTCGTGTCCATATTTTATTTTCGAGGTCTTTCAGCTTAGAATGAATCAGTGAATTGTGTAAGAAAACTGTAAACACGCGATGAACCAAAATAAAACTCATCCACATTAAGTTACAGACAAACAATACCAGTAATTTTTTTTATTGATCTAACTATCCACTTCGTAGAGATACATGCAGGGATATGCAGGTTTCTGTACACACGCACTAACATGTTCATCAATAATGACATCAGATGTGACTTTGTATACTAAAATATTGTCAAATTAAAATAAATTATTTTTTAAATGTTTTTCAGAAAGTTATCTTGCTTTAAGTATTATGCAAATCCGAATATTGTGATGCTGAATCCGATTGAGCTCGGATGTAATACATTAAATTTAACTGACAAAGGAGCTAAAGAGTTGAGAACACACACATGCCTGAGTGTTGCTATCTGCGTCGTATCCATACGTTTAAAGTGACTCACAATAACATTAGCCGTAAGTTCTTGTAAGCAGGCCAGTCAGGTTCAAATTGCTGCCAAGCAGTCTCCAGCCAGCATGTGTGAAGCACGTGATCGTTTATTTATGGCCCGGTGTTGCGACATACGTCGTTCATCGCTGCTAGGTTGTCTTCTACTCATCTATCTAAAAAAATACTACAAACTTTCCTTAAATTATCTACATGACTACAAAACGTGCTACATTAATTTTTTACGAGTTCTTTACGAATCGAATTACATCGCATATCAATATCATGTTTCTTGCATAAAAGACTGTTACAAACCAAAGCTAACCACAAAATTCTAGCACGTAGCATAGTAGTATATGACTGCCGATTTTAAGACAATGTGGGAGTAAACGCGCCTTACACAGGGTTGTGCGATATTGCGATTATCGCACGCGATGCAATACCTTTTATAAAATAGAGCGCGATATTTTTGTTGCGATATTTTGGCGGTTTATGTTGCAGTGCAATATTTTGTGGTTTTTGTCGCATAGTGCGTGCGATGTTCTGAGATTTATATCGCATAGTGCGATATTTTGAGATTTATATCGCAGCACGATTTTTGCGATTTTTGTGATTTTTATTGCAGCAAAATGTATGCATTTTATTTTCGCTGTATGATTTTTATTGCGGCGCAACATTTGCCAATATCACCAAAACACAATATTTACGACTTTCATCGCAGCACGATTTTTGAAATTTTTAACGCAGTGTGATTTTTTCGATTTAAATCGCTGTACATTTTTTCTTGATGTATTTATCATAATGGTATTTTTGGCGATGACATGATAGATGACATTACGAGGGTAGTCTTCCTATTTTAACTAAACATTAAGGTTTAAACGATTTAACTCAGGATAGACAAATCTAGCACAGGAGTTGTGATATAATAAGCGACCACTAGGATTGCACTAGTTGTCATAAGTCACAATACATCGATTTTTATTTAAGTAAATGCAAGACATCACAATTTTTTTGCTTGAACACAGTAACATAGAAGGAACTTACACAATTAGCTTATTACCTTAGTTCGCCATCAGTAAGTTTTTGTATCCATTAGCAAATGACACGACCATGCCATGCATTAGGTGTGTTAATTTTGTCCAAATTTATTCGCAAACATAGCTGCAAAGTGTAAATAAACAAAAATATTGTATTATTATGGAAATTTAATGTAAACCATATTGTAAGCAGTTCCCATTTCATTTAACGCAATTAATTTAAAAAAAGTATATCTGCGACACTTTTCGTAACAGTAAGCCTAGGTGTATTTGTAAATGTGTGCCATTAAGTGTGGTTGGACCTGGCGCATGAGCTGCACCGCAGCGTGGTATGAAAAGTGTATTTTGTATACCTATTAATTGGGTTTATAATGCCAATGCATGCGAAAAGATGACAAAATTCAAACTATGTCTCTGTCGTTTTAAAAACACCGACCGCTTACAAAAAAAACACGATTGAAAGCTCCTCAAAAGTTGTAAAAACTGCTTTTTTTTACATTGCTCTAGCTGTAAAAATACCAGCCGTAATGGTAGAACAAAATGATTAGAGACCTGCGCTGGAGTTAAAAAAATACTTTCCACAAATTAAATAATAGGGTCGCCGCTTAAAGTCCCATTGAAAATCACTTTCTACGAAAACACTGCACGCTAATTTAGTACACTACGCTTAGAAGCGAAGAGATGTTTAACACACGTACTGGAGTCGAATTATCACCTTCCAGTTTCCATACACAAAAGAAAAAAAAAAGCAAAACCTAATATCCAAATAACTCTTAATGGACCAAATATTATTAAACTCGGTACTCTTGGTGACCTGGTCAACATGTGTAATATTTATTGTTTTGTTTTGAACATACCAATTATATAAGATTATGTAATGATGGTTGCTGTCATGTCAATTGCGTCACGTGTATGTCTTGCAATTTTATGACAGAATGCAGGTAACATAAAACTGATAGAAACTGCAGGGAAGTGAGTGAGGGGACAGTTATGTTTCGTTATCAGTATCGCGGGTGGCATTTATTGCCAACTGGCGTATCTAGACGCTGAAAGGGAATTCTGATATGAAGATAATGTCAGCTTAATTACTTTTCCCGTGTCTCCAAAACAAGAATTTCGTATTGAAAACAAAACGTTTAGTAGCTTCTTACACTCCGTAAACCCATTTTAAAGACACCATTTCCCAATAACAACCTCACTTTGTGTTAAATATAACGGACCACTAATAATAATATTTATATAATTATTTTTTAATAATTCATCGGCATATTTAGGCATTATAAACGTGTAATGCTTGTACTCATATAAGCATGAATAATGAAGTTATTGTCTTATCGCCCACTTGTGTGTGTTGAATGCTTCATTTTCTACGTTAAGCTTTGTGCCTGTTTGCATTGCAATATTGTTTAAAAAAATTCAGTACAATAGGATGCGAGATGCGTTGCAAATATTGTTTCAAAATTATAAGTGAAAATTTTAGGTCAACAGTGTTATGTAGTGGTTAGTGAGAGCATGGAGTAATTTTATAGTAAGTCGTTATGCTTAAAATTATTTAGTAGTGTGACAATGTTCATCGAAATGTCAAAATTATTCGGGAGAGGACTGTAGTTGATGTAGTTGTTGAGGAACACCAGACCCACAAACTATAGCGGGAGAGGGGAGATGGGATTCGGAGAGTCTTCCTCCTTTACGGGAAAATTTGGTGTTTCAAGGCAGAATATATTACTATTTAATCATTATTGATACTTAAAGATCCTATTTATATAGCTCGTTAGCTGGTTTAAATTGTGATTGTTTCATACAAAATGGTTTCAGTAAAAGTTTTTGCAACCACTTAGTTAAACTACCTGCTGGAGCCTTGTCCACCGCAAATCAGTGAGCTAAGTGAATATTACATAATGCACTTTTACAAATATTCGGTACCTGTACGCAAACGTAAGTTGCTAATGAAATAATTCAAATCATATATATCACTTTCATTACTGCAGTATTTTCATGACGTGTAATAGTGCTGTAACCAAAGTAGGCTACATTATGCATTCGCTAAATATTGGTGATTAATACAAAAAGATCAGGAAAATAGTTTTGAATACTCTTACTTGTAGTAATTTATGTTAATTCCTAAAGTAAAAAATAATCATTTTGATCTTAACTGCCAAAGTGCTGTGAGTCACCACAGTAAATTATGTTCACTAACTGTATATTTTATTTTATGGAAATGTCCAGAAATAATTGTGCGATAAGTAAATATTTTAAAAATGAGTGCAATTAAAACAAATAATTCTCTCTTTACCTTTCTCTATTTCACTATCTGAATGTGGAGGCTTTCATTTTATTGGTATGGGATGAAGAGCATACATGGAAACGTTTTACGGAAAAGGTCCAAACCAGGAGAGTAAATTTCCTAATGTTGAAATTTGGTTTTATAAGCCTTATAACTAGGTTACATATACGTCATATCAAGCTACAGTAACCATGCACTTTAATACACCAATGAAAACTGTTAGGTGGTCCCAATTTTGTTAATGTTATAAGTGACACTGTATCTCACACTGTAAAGCGGGGGGAGGAGTCCAGCGCCTTGTCATGGGAAAAATACGATTTTAAGGTGCAAAATAATGCTAACTAAGCAGTTTCCGTAATGGAAATGGACCTGAATTCTATTTATCTATTCTGTTTAGTGTAAATTAAAACATTTCGGTGGGTGGGAAGGTTTCTCTGGCCCGTTGGCATCTCTCCCACTTCGGGGCGTGTGGGTTTCTTTGTACATTAATGATATTGCAAACATTATAGTGACTGGACATGCACACAATGAAGGCGACCACTTGTATTCTCTGATAGAAAAACAGAAGAAGCTTTTGCTTAAAAGTTGTCTTATTTTCTGTACATGCACAGTGGATAACTGTCATCGAAATGGCCAAAAAAGAGAGACAATCCATTGAAAGTAACGGAGAAGAATACACAGGATTTAATGTATTTCAAAACACTCACAAAGTCCTATGGAATAAACTTTTCATTTAATAACAACAAGGAAAAATTTTCGTGACAAAATATACGAGAAATGGATGTACAAATTGAAAAGCCTTTCCAATTTTCCTATAACACAAGTTTTAAGGGAAAATATAAGACAGTCCTCACTCGAAAAGTGACATAAGGCAGACCTTCTATACCACACCTGCGAAGTGTGTAGACCTACATGTCGCCACAAGACACAGTTGAGGCAAAAAAGAAAGAATCTGATATTTCATTGGGAAAATGTATTTATAAATAGCCGTCATCGGTCATTTTGAAGTAGTTTAGCTGTAGTAAAAGCAAATGAGAAATGCAGTGTTGATCCATCAGCTTCAGAATTGAACAATGTTTACTTGTTCCAAATATTATTCAATGTTGTTCGTATAAACAAGGATGTTTGTCATCTGCTATTGTACTCTTAAAATAATTACTTATTTATTTTACAACAAGATTAATAATGATGAACAACGATAAGTATCACTTTGTTTATAAAGTAATGGTAAATTTTAACGTGTCCGAATTTGTAGGTAAATATTCTGCCCAGAGATCTTATGACTGAACATTAACAATACATGTTACTGATTGTAAAAAATCCCGCAATGCAATATTTAGTTATATATTGTAAATTATAATCTACACATATTAAATTTGCACATAAGATAATAAAATTTCCTTAAACATTGAATTGTCTGTATAGCACATATGGCTACATGCTTATAAATGTAGGTAGTTTACAATAACATTGTTACGTTCCCTTCCTCTGATTTTGCAGGGTTCAATTACTACTGATTGAAAATACCGGCAGTTATTTCCTTCGATACTTCGGAAACTCCACCTAGTTTCATCAGTCCCACGAGAAATTATATACTATGGTGTATATCGTTCCAAAGTCTCGGATTTCGGTCCTTACCCACAATTAAGGTGCGCAATACCTCGTCTTTCGATTGCGGTGATCCGGGCTCTACCACACTTCGCGGCGGCTACAACAGAATCAAATCCGCTGGTCGCTGCGAATGTACTTGGTTATTCCACAGCTCTACCACACTTCGCGTAAGCCTCGACAAGAGTTCAATTTTATTCATGGACTCACACGAATACCCGCGGCGACTCGCGCGACACGTCCATCCTTCGTGGCGGTTGAGGAAAATTCCCACTTAACTTTCCCCTTCGCGCCTAAGCGGTGAACTCTTCTAGGAACACACCTCCCCATTGAATTTTCAACCAATCGCTTGTCTCGTAGGTGATTGACCGTAACAAACCCGTACTTTACTCTGTATCAATTTACTGTATCTTTCCAAATTGACACTAATGAACATGTATATATATTTGAACTAACTTACAAAATTTTATCAATTACTGATGACTAATTACAATGTTAAGATTAGGTTCTACAGCTGGGAGGTTGGCGTAACTCCGCATCTCGGTGACCCAATTTCCGGCCTCCGAGCTGTGTCCTCCTCGTTGGCTCAAGGTTACTGGCTAGCATTCATCTCCTGTTTTCTAACTCTCTCTCCCCAGCTGTGTTAAGGGTCAATTGGCCGTGACGCAACACAACAATATTCTGGTAATACTGCGCCTCTTGCCAGCAGGCAAAACTAAATTACATATAAATGACATTAAACTTAATTTTGTAATTTAGTCATGTCAAGAAACAATTATGTTTGCAGTTCGATTTTAACTGACTTTATATGACTATCTTAACACAAATTATGGTATTTACTATGTAAATGCTATTTGTTCAGTTATAAGAACTACATGCCTATGTATAGAACCGATATCATGGACATACGCCATTGCTTGCGAATGTTGCCGTCTTGCAGAAGACATCCACAATGAAACGAAAAACAACAACAAAAACCAACAAAGAAAAGTCGAGCGTTAGCTGTTGTCAACAAACAAATAACATACATACAGTCCTAGAGAGGGACATAGTCGTAACCACAAATTGGAACAGATAAAAAACAAACAACAAAAAAAAAAAAATTCAAAAAATTAATTCCTAGCTGGAATATAGTCGTGTGATGAAAGACGACACAACAAAAACCATGACATCAAATTCGTCACCCCGCAGCAATATCCTGATATTTCCTCAACCTGTCAATGTTGTAAACTCCGCATCTACGCAAACTGCCTTGCTCGCCTATCTCGAAGGGGGAAACGGTCAGGTCTACGACTTCGTCAGATATACGAATACTTCCCCTACACTTATTTTTACCCTCGCCACAAACCAAACGCACAGCCTACTGTTACTCTTATTCGTTTCTATTGGTGTCTTACCATTATGCTCATCGGCTAACACCAAATTATAGCTTTAAGGTACATTACATTACAGAGAGAAAATAAATGAAAAAGGAAGAAATTTTTCCATTCGCTTTGAATTCCGGTAATACGGTCGGCATGATGAGCTGAGGTACCAGGCGCTCATGAAATAGTTGGAGGCAGCGAAAAGAGGCTCTCGGCAATATCCCGCTCTCGCCGCGACAAGGCAGGCGGGCTCCTCGACGGACTGTGGATGTTCCCGGGTATCAGGCGCTCATCCAGTGGTTAAAAGTAAGAGGGTCCTGAAAATTCCTGAGCTCAAAGTGGGTTTGGGTTGATATCTATAAACGATCCTGTAGAGACGAACACTCCAGTGATTACATTTGCTGGCTTCGTTCAATAAAGTTTGCACAACTAATACAGTAAGAAATATTTGTGAGAATACATTCTAAACATTTTTTGTAATGACTACCTAGTTCTATCAATCAAAATAAAATTGAGCGGAAAAAATAACAGAATACGCACAATGCAGGAAAACGTAAGTAATAACGTCATTATTTCAGACAAACACGGAATTCTCAATAACGTGAAATATATTTTCACTGATATGTTAAAACGAATATTGCCTAATTTTAACATCCATGTGGTTGAATGTGTTGTTTGCTAAAAGAGAGACCTATTTGGCACGATATTCAACCGTTAACTTTTAAAATGTTATTTTCCTAACACTTATGTATAGGGCCACGATTTTGTCGCGAAAAGATTTTTGCCCCACTTTGTTTCAATGACTCACGTGCACATCGGCAGTTCTGTTCCAAGGTTATTGGCAGAGTGTCTTTGTTTAGACACGTTTCTCATTTTACTGCACCAATCAGAATAAGATTATTGTAAGTCTGTACGTCTATAATTTGCCAAGGCAAGTGACAGACGATGCAGCAGAGCTGCAGGTGTGCACATGACGCATCGAAACCAAATGTTGCAAAAATCTTTTCGCCATAAAATCGCGGCTCTACTTATGTAGGATTATTGAAATTTTTATTATACTATTATCCGCATTATCCTCCTGTGTCACTAAACAATACCTTATTACACCCAATTATGTGCAATTCAATGTATGTTATCAGATAAACAATTTTTCGCACACAGTATATTTAATTTTTTTATATATTGATATGTAATCATCCTTCAACTAGTAATGTATTCGTTACGGCTCGTTATAATAACTAGTACATAATACACGAAAATTTAATTTGAACTCACAAGAAAGTAGTAGAATTATTTTAACCTTACAAACTTAAAGGCCTTATTCACACAGGGCGAGAAGCCGAGCATAAAGTTCAAGAGAATTCTGTGCCAAAATAAAATTGTTGGCAGCTTTACCTACAAAATTATGTTAAAGTAAGCACGAAATAATTTTGTGGTGGCCACAATATTATTATGTTGTCAACAAACTATTTTTGTGGTGAACGTAAAATAAATTTTTCAGGGTAAATATACAAAAATATTTTGTAGCTGCCACAAAAGTATGTTCGGTGAATGCTCTCTAGAGCGTTTGGTGAACGCGCGTGCATTTTTGCATTCTCCAAACATTCGTCAGTTTTCCCGCAGTGGATGATGTTAAGTTAATTGCTTCTGCAGCTTACATTTTCATAAGCACATAGCTAGATAATCGATGAAAAGAGGGATGGGTATAGATATTATGACTTATTAAAGAATTAAGAAAATTAAGATACAGGAAGACTAAACAAGTGTTTCGTATGTTAAGGTAAGACTATGGTTATTTAGTTCAGTTAGCCTAACTGTAATTGCTGTAATTTAGAAAGACACAAACTTAGGCAGAATTATACTTGTAAATGAAAGTCTTGCTCTCTTGCTGAGCACAGACGTGTTTAGCAAGTGTAGATTACTTTGTCAGCATGAACGACTTATTCATAATTTCGAAGCTAGGTGTTGCAACAATAACAGTCTAGGTCGGCATGAACCTTTTTCAAGGGTTGGCAGATTGTCCAGATACGTTAATCCACTTTAACTTCGAAAAATAAAACATAAAGTTGTGGGTACGTAGAAAATTTACAACAAAATATGAAAACGATATAACGTAATAAAAAAATACACAATGCAATCAAGAATCCGCATATAAATATAAGAACATTAATGTGCATTTGCATATACCTTACGTAAGAATAATATTCTTTTGACTGCGGTAACGTAATGAGAGAGAATTTGTTTTGCAGTGTAAGGATTGCTTTTTGACTCCCCGTTTTTCAACACAAAATATTTTAATATTTTGATGTACTCCTCAATTTGTGCGAATAACCATAACTTCTCTCATAATGGTTTTTAATGTATTTATTTTCTGCATTATAAAAATTTCATTAGAGGTTAGGTTTATGTATATAAAATGGAATTCTTAACATTATTTTCTTTAATTTCGTTAGTACAAATATTCTCCAAAAATATTCTGAATTGTTTGCTTGGTATTAAAGTCTATCATACTGCATATTTGTTCAAAAACAATAAGCAAGTGTCTGTTTCTGTTTCCTGTGAAAAAAAGTGCAGTCTTTAGAGGTCAATCAAATACACAAAATTAAATATCATGTTCCCTAAAAATTCACATAACTTAGTAAAAAAACACAAAATTAAATATTGTTTTGGTTGCAATTCTACCTAACATTCCTGTTCACTCTAATAGTCACACGTGGTTACCATTTAAAAATTTATATTATCATGAAAGCGAAACTTAGCACAAAACAATTGGTGTAGTCTACGTTTGCAAATTATTCTGTTTAATTTATAAAAAATTTTGGAATCACACTAATGTTGTCCCCCAAACGTCTGAAATATAAAATCGTCCCCTTTGCGTGCTTCACTACACTCACAAATTAAAAAACTAGTTTTAAGTAGTAATTTCTTAGGTGCTGACCAATACTGGCTTGTGACATGGTTTAACGCTGCTGCTATTTTCACGAACTTATTTTGTTTCTCATTACCAAACGATAGTGTCAGAAGGGAAATTAATATTTTAGTGCTCGTAATTCTCATTACTTTTCATTATGGCGCATATTACTGAGTATTTTAAAATTTCATGCAAGGTGTCACTCCTCACCATTGCGGTTTTATCACTTTTAAAAACATACTAAAGTGATAACATGTTATTCAAGATCAGCTGCAGACAATTGCACAGACTAGTTTGCAGAGGACTGTCTCAGTTTGCCTGTGACTGAACTACAGAGGCAGAAATGGTGCTGAAGATATTGTAGTCTTGTTGTTGGTTCCCGCACGCTATCATGAATTCCCGTACCAGTTTCCAAAAACGTTTTTTGTAACACTACGAAAATATTTTGTAAAATTTACAAAAATCTTGTAAATTTACAAATTTCTTTGTACATTTACAAACATTTCTGTAAATCTACAAACAAATTTTGTATATTTACAGCTAATATCTGGTTCATTTTACAATAATTGCTTGTAGTGTTACGAAAATTTTTTTTGGAAACTAGTTTCCAAAAAAATTTTTTGTGACAGTACGAAATGTTTTGTAAAATGTGAAAGGTCTCCAAGGTTTACTTTGTTTCAATTCGAAAAATCTGCTGATTAGCATTATTGTACTAGTTCCCAAAGTTGTTTACGATATTTGTAACCACTTAAAAAAGGTTTCTGACATCTTATTTTTATTATCTGACTGATAATGTTCTGATATTACGGTACAAGAATTTCCTTGTAAATGTACAAATTTTTTTTACTGTGTATGTGACAGACAAGTGTTGAGCACTCGTTCTTCCTGGAAATATCTCTGAGTATTTCAACAGCTGTATCGGAGCGTGGGTCACGTTGTTACTCTGTGTATTTCTTTGTTGGCTTTATTCCTTCTTAGGAATAAAAACTAGTTTTATGCTTTTTATATTTGCAGCCCGTGGGAACAGTCAAAATTGTGTCCTGTAGATTTTACTCATGTTAACATTACATGTTCTAGTTGGCTATCATCATGTACATGAATCATGTAAACATGAAACTGAACGGAACAAACGTCTGTGATGAAAGTCGCGGACTTATTTCTACTAAACTTTTATCAGACTTATTTCCTTCAGAAGGAAGAATATGATGTCGTCGATGTCTATAAGCCTCCTCCCTTTCCCCGTAATAACTGTTGGACAATTCGGCGAGATGCCAGCGACAAGAGTTTACATTAACGAACATTTAACATCAAGGAATAAAGGCCTGTACAAAAGGGCCCGGGAGTTAAAACAACACGGTTATCAATACGTCTGGTCGAGGGAGGGGAGAATTTTTGCTAGGAAAGCAGAAAACCAACCAGTCATCAAAATAACAAGTGAGGAAACAGTGCAGTGGCTGAGAGAAGAATGCTAGACAAGGTAGGGTGGATACAATTGTCTTGTAAATTTATTTCTTTATGTTCAATTTTGAGTGTAAGGAATATCAACATGATTACATATCACACGATGATCTTGAAATTAGGAATACTATTCTGAAATGTGCTTACATAAATGCCAGGAGTGTCAAAAATAAACTGTATGATATACAAACAATAGTCCAGTCCTTAACTAATATAGATGTCTTGGCAGTAACTGAAACTTGGATTGAGGAATCAGGTGCTAACCTTTATAACCTACCGTACTATAATACTGTTCATGCTCACAGAAATTTAGGACAGGGAGGAGGAGTTGCCTTGCTTATACACAAAAAGTGCGACAGCTGGAATTTTTTAAGTAACACAATAAAAAAATCGCCATGATAAATATCAAATACGTTAGGAAGTATGTGTTTTACTGTTCATTCTTCATTAACGACCGAACCCAGAACATTATCCTTTTGACATCATTACCAAGCGACGAAAATGAAGATGTGAGAACATAAAACGGGGAAGAACGAAAGGTACAGACTATTCTGGGCTCCGAGCTAAGAAGTGCCTACTACTCCGACATGATGAATAAACCTTACAAATAGTTGTTGCAAAATTTAACAATGAAATATAATTGTGTTACAACTAATAGCTCTAATAATTATGTGAGCAAAAACTAATTTGGTTTGCAGTGTATGCACAATATGCAAATGTAATGTTAAGTGAACATTTAAACATGGTTGTGCAAAACGGAATTGATGGGTTAGTTAGAGATTTTTTTGTAACACAAACTATTAAATATTTTCTTCACATGAAATTGTACATTTAACACTGTAGTTTATAGCAGCGAGTATCAAAAGGAACAAGAGTTCGCTTAGTGCATCTAGTTTCTAGTATTTCCCCTAGCATAGCTGTTATGTGCTGTACCAGTAATACAGTATTGTTTATTGCATTTGTGATCAATTTTTTATCTTTTAACATACTCGGCTAAATATCTTACCTAATACGTTTACACACATAACTTATATAACTATAAACTTTTGAAAATTACAGTGTTTAACAAAGAAAAGTGTTGAATTTTATAAGGTCTTTACATAGTTTCACTGCATTTCAGATTAGGGCGTTCCTAATTATCTATAGTGATCTAAATATTTTTATATAATTTATAGACATTTTTCTACTAACTAGTGTCAGGGTTTCTAAACAAGCACGACAGTCAATTATTTTGAGGACTGTAAGGGCTGTCCGTGTCAATTTTTTTATGAATTTAAAATTTTCGCTGTTATGTCATGATCTATTTTACAAAAATTAGCAGTGATTTCCCTAACTTGCCGAGTGTTATTTCCACAGTCTAAATAAACGGAAACACTTAGTAAATCTATGAATCATAACTTATTCTGATGTAGAGTGAATGGGAGTGTAATACGTATTTGGAAATAAACATCAGCTCCGATATGGAACTCAATAAGTTTATCGTATAGGTGTATCTCATTATGTGAGATTTTTCATTCCAAATTGGTGTCTGTAAATGTAAATTCTAGAATCAATCATTAATGCCCGGCAATTCATTGTGAGGTAAACGGTACATTGTTGGTCTCACGTTTAGCAATAATGAAAGAACTAAAAAGCTAAGATTCGCTCGGAGGATGAGCCAAAGTTATGTCTCGGGAAGCCCCTCTTGGGCATAATGACAGGAAAATGATATTTCAGTTTCAAAATGCCTATACACTTGTAGGAGCTTTTAAGCACGCATTTGTACATGTCGCGGGAACAAATTCATCTCAATAGCTAGGTTATTATTATTTTTTTGAGATTGTCCTTACTGTCATCGAGACGAAATTGTATACAATTACGGACGTACGCCATTGCAATGCAATTTCGTCCCAGAAATCCGCGAGATAGAGGAAGACAATAAAAGAAATAAAAAAAACCAAAGCTTGTCTGCCACATAGACCTGTATGAACAAAAAAAAAATCCATAACGAATTATGTCAATTAAAAAAAATGAAGAAAGGCAACAACAAAACATATATCCGAATTGAATGAGCACATGAAAAGCGATATGAAAAATTGAGGACACCACAATTGTTTTTGTTGCCTTCGTTTATTGTTCTCCATTATTTCACTTGTGGATTTCAGAAACGAAATAGCCCTTTAGTGTGTATGTCTACAATTCTACATATTTGCATTCACTCCAATTGTAAATAAATTCAAATACGAAGCCATTGATTCATGGCGATATCGAATTTTTTCGATCGTCTGGCAGAAAGTGTCATGTGAAGGAAAAGCGCTTTCTGTCGTTATGATGGCGGTCGTTCGAGCAAGTTCGGGGCTTCGATTACCACTGCAGTACAGCAACGTAATAGAACAAACGCTGCTGCTGCTACTACTAGGCTATACTTTACAGGTGTTTCGGGTAAAAAATAGTTAAATGAATTCATTGTTGAAAAATAAATGGTCTGCGGTTACACATTTATATTGTTTATTGGGCACAGCCTATTATTCCGAACACATTTGTATGTAACAGTGTAAGACAGGTCATCGTTGCAATTGTAGGGGAAATGAATAGCTATAGCTCTGCGATGGTGGAAAGTGGAATAGCTGTTCTATTCCGTAAATTAGGGCGTTATGCTTTAATACTTTTTTACAATAGTTGTACAATTATTTATCATGTGTTATATTTTGCGCTGGTCATTACGAACACAAGGGAAATTGTAATATTTGAATTAAAGATACATATGATACATTATTTATACTTAGTTTTTTCCTTCTGCGACTATCACCTTCACAGAAAGCTGTAACGTTTGAAATAAATATGAATGTATCCTATATGAATTATATTTTGCGAAGTGAATTACATCTGAAACCAATGTCACATTTGATGAAATATGCTTATGATAATTTTATTTATTTGCAAGCTAAGTATAGCTAAGGTGAATTCCACTACTGGTTAGGAAAATAGCTCAATGTTATTAGTTTGGCAGTAGACGAATTCGTCCGGTAGGTTCGCTGCAATCGGTAATGGATTACACTGACCAGTCAAAGATTGGTTTGAATAATTTAAAATGTTTGAATAGTTTAAAAACGCGAGTAGATTATTTTGCAAATAAAGTTTAAAAGGAAAAATAAGTACTCATTCAACTATCAGAAAAATGAAACTTAAAGATTTTTAATTTTAAATATCCTAGATAAATTTAATTTTAATATTGCCTCGCATTTTCTAGCCCCCTTAGCGATAAGAGTACAATTGGTGACAGGGCTTGTCCCTTGTCAAACACGTCCATAAGAAAACCCTTCAGCTTCCTAACCTGTAGTAGAATTAACCTTAGTATAGCCTGCAAGTATTTCCAGCAAAGTGGTTAGAGTGCATGGTTAATCTAAATAAAGGTATTAATTTGTTTTCAATTTTTCGACGTAATATTTTTTTTTGTTTCTTAAAAAGTCCTTAAATATTTGCATAAGATGATTAAAATGTTTAAAAGTACGGTAATTTTATGCACCAATAAATACACGGAAATTTCTGTATCACACGACTATTTTATCAGTACTATTATCAATGGTCTACGTCCGTCGTGTTTAGTGGCCGAAAAACGTTCTCTCGTCATCTTTTTCCGAAAAATTCTATCACTAAACTCCTTCTTCTGTTTGTTACGAGGTTGTTGATTCTTGCGCTGAATTACTTCTTTCTGCTATGTACGAGCACGGTCGCCTCAATGCCCAGATCAGGCAAATATCTGGTCATTAAATAAAAATAAAATTTAAATCGTCAAAAGACTGTATAAATCACTCACCTGACCATGATAAGTTTACACTCAACCCATAGACAAAGTTCAAAACGTGTTCTGGCTCGGGGATAGTATTTGCATAGACAAAGTAAAAATAGACGATTACAGTGCCGTCAAAGACTAATAAATTAAATTTATATATATCTGTAATATGAAGCAGGCGCTATGTTACAATGTATATATATAACATTACTAGAACTTCTCAAAAGAAAAAGTGTTGTTCTTACCCCGATGCGCACACTGTACGGCTCAACCGCACTAACCCACGCATTGTTATAAGTGGAGGTAATGTAACTACAAAATTATTATACCAAGCAATATTCTAGAATGATTGATGTATTCTTAGTATTGGACTGTCAGTTATATCTGATAATAGCAATATGTTTCAAATAACGCTTGTGGATTCAATTTTGCTAAGCAGTCTTATAGTGGTTTAGTGCGAACAGTTCTTGTTTTTACATCTTATATATACCTCTGCTTGTGTAATGAAGTGCTGGAATAGTAAGAATATTTTTACGTTACCAATCTTAGCAGAATTATGTGGTTAAATGTACAGAAAGGAAACAATTTCATTTGTTTATTGCAGCGTGTGTTCAGTTTACGCAGATGTGTTTTATGGAGTTTTCGTAGATTTCTCGCCGGTGAAATGCTGTAGAGGTAGTCATTGCTAAAATTTTGTAATTTATCAAGCTGGAACATTTTTGTAGCACTTCTTAACTTGTAAATATGGAGTACATTATGGACGAAGTAGGTAATTGTGTTACCGACATGGATTAGTAGTTATTGGCGTATGGTTTGTTCTAAGGCTCTTTATTCAAGAAATCATTTTATGCTATACCAATATAACAATACGTGTGTATGCCAATCGTAGCCAGAAATCATGTGTCAGAGTACCGAAGCTATGTGGAAATATACGTGTAACCAGTTGCAGATTGTACATTAAATGTTGCTTGTTTATTATTTACCAAAAGTGTCTGTGCTCACTGTAGCAATGTTCTACTCCAGTAACATCATGTCATCCCTCACCAGCGCTAAAGACTTCAGTGTTAACCGCTGACAAAAAAAATTATCTCACATTCCACTTTAGTAATGTGCTTTGATAATTCATCCTTACTTCACTGTTACAAAAAAATATCTATATTTAAAATTCCAGTCGATAGCAATGTAAGACCAAACATAACTGTTTAGATGAATTCGGACTGATCAAATTTTCAGATGTAAAATTAGTATTATGAAACTGAATTGAATGTACCTCATAACATGTTCAGAATCAAAGTAAGGAAATGTATTTCAAATTGTTTAAGTTATTCTGTGTCATTGGCTTTTCACAAATTCCATAAAAACAATTTCCTTGCTCAATAATCACGCTTACACGCGTTATTCCAATATCGTAAAATTAAACACACAGTTGGTTGTAATTTTTTCGATTTGACATTAACATTTAATGTTTATTCCAAAATGCAGTGCTCAACGTTCTCATCCCCATTAGACCTACACTGAATATAATGCAAGTTGTTACGATTTACGAATAAAATTATTTGAGGTTGTTCGCGTAAAGTACAAAAATTGTTCCTGTTATAAATACTATTGAAATGGCGCACAATTAGGTTTTAGGAACTATATTTTAGTTTATAATGCATTTATACAGTTACATTTACATTTAAGAAGGTTATTCGCGGAGGGAGGCTTGAATAGATATTTAAGTTAAAGAGTTTGGTTTAAAAGAATATTTATGAGCCGCTTAATTAGTTACAACAACAGTTCCACCTTTAATGTTGTCGAGGTTGATGTGTTATATCGGACACGACGAACGGCAACGTCGTAGGTGGACGTCGTGGTGCATCTTGAAGGTGATGTGTCCCAGGTGGCGTTGGCTTGCAGACGGACAAGGACACACCCCTATATTGTGCCAGACCCGTAGCTAGAAAATTATTTCAGATCGGGCAAACCATTGCACAGGAGGGGCTAGTTTGCCTGTGTATAAGCTATTTCTGCAGAAGTGTATAGGTCTATCTTACAATGATATATCGCGCAAAAATTAACCCAGGTCGGGCGTAGCCAGACTTGGACCCCACCTGGCTACGGTCCTGTATTTTGTCCTGTGTGGTAATTCGTGTCGCTGTCGGAGTGGGGAGGTTATCCTTGACGCTTGTAGCAACTACGTGTTGAATATTATTCATTCCTGGCCAAGTGGCCTGGTTACAGTTCCATTTTGGATGTTAGAACCAGCAATGCTTCGCCCTGCATGGTTCGTAACGAAGTGTCTAAGGGTGTTCAACATCTCTACGAAAACGAGGAAGTGAATCTGGATAACTTAGCACAGTGAAAGAATGAATGATTGTAGTTATAAATATATTACAGGAATTCCAACCCCGACTTTAACTGAACATAGTCTTTATAAAACACGCATTTTGTAATAACATTTCTTAAATTTAAGAACGTGATGCAACGAGCATACAAATGAGAATTCGCTTAAAATTTAGGGCGTATGTTTGAATAACGTTTTAAATATCAGGAAAGTTATTAAGATCTTCTAATTTGAAGCTGCACAACATTATCTAGTTCTGAATCAGGACCATGTATATTAACATACTCTTAAGACATCAAATAAATACTGAAATCTATGAAACACATGCTATGTGAAAAACAACTAAGTTATGCGTACTGCAATCATCATTGTACTAAAACAACGTTCTTTGGAACACTAAACCCTTGCGAAATCAAAGTGGTTGGTTTCTTGCTCCTTGCAAAATAAAAGCATTACATTGGTTCCGTTTTCAAAATCCAAATATCTCGCATTTAATTTTATTGAAAAACCACTCGAATAGCTTCAGTTTAAAAATTATAATTCCTTAAATGCTAAAATGTAGGCCCCTTTAACTATGAAATTAGGTAGTATTTGTACTTTGGTAATGTTGAGACTTACAGACGCAAAGGATCATTTAATCGTTACATCGTATGTAATTATATAATTTTGGTTTCCATAATAGGGATAAAATTCAGGGATTATTCCTTATGAAAAATTAGGTACGTTTTTATAGTGCAGCTTATATGATTTGTAGTTATTAAAATTGACTGTGAAAATTTATTTTGAACATTTCATTATGCAATATTACTTAAACTATTTAAATACTAAAACTTTAACAAAGTTTTTACCGTATACTGATATAATGTTCAGTACAACTTCAATCTACAAAGAATATATTCCAAAGACTTGGACTCTCAAAATAATACGGATGGCAGAAAACAGCAGCTTTGTCTACATAATATATATTGTACGATTGTCGTACAACTCATACTATTTTTTTTATTCATTCGTGAACTAAGCATGCTATGCATTTGCAGCAATATTTCTTTCTGTTTATGAGGGCCTCTTATTAAAAAAATATATATCATACGCTACAATGCTCACCGAACTCATGGCAAAACTAGTTCTAAGCAATGAAAGGAAGCTGCTCTGTTATGTTAATGTTTTAAGGTTGGTTTCTTTACATGTTAAAGATACTGTTAACATAAACGAGTTTAAGGATATAATTTAAATAATTTTCAATATATATTTTTTATTTTGAGTAAACAAAACATTCAAGTGTATTTTCACGATTGTAAAATTGATTACCTCCTTTACTTATTGCGGAAGGTCATAAATCGCATTATAAAAGAATATACATCATTTTCATGCATAGGGTATATTCTCCAAAGAGTGTATCCGCCTTTTGTAACCATCCTAACGAAATATATCTCATATAACATGAATAAAAGTATGCGACCTTAAGTTTGAAAGAGATTGTATGAAACAAGTTGATAATAATTTCACAACCAAGTAATTATTAGTCTTACACACATGTGACATCACACTACTTACAAAAATTATTGGTACACTACAGCGACTTCACTACAGTTAGAGCTGATGCATGATATAGGATGGAATCAAAAAAATTATTAGATATGTTCATAATAATCGCCTGCCACTTGCCTACTGCTACCCGAGAGCATACTTCATTGAATATCGGTTGCTGAATTTTAAACAACGCAATAGTATCTAATGTCAACATTTTGTTACGTATTGCGTTGACATGAAGGCAAGGGTAAACTGTGGACGCTTCCAACATCTTTGTAAGTTTTCCCGTTAAAAATAGTATTATATTCTTTGCTTCACCTTTGAAATATTGATGAAATATGTGAAGAATTTGCGCAATGGGACTATCACAGGTTGTTAGCTAGATGAGATAGTGTTAGTCACTCTTCAGCTGAACTTATGAGAATGTCCTGCGCACGAAATAATACTTTCGTTGGTTTATAATTTTGTTAGGATGTTAGGACCAATCTCTAGGGCCCTGAAAAATTCGCGTTTTCTTCCCGAAACAAGCTAGAATTCCAGCAACTGCACGTTCGTGTCACTAACGCAACTGGCCCTTGACTTTTTTTGACACCTTCTGAATATCGCTGAGCAAAATAATGTAACTTATCACTTGCCCATTTTACCGTGGAAGCGAGCAGCTGCTGTCTGCTTGAGAAAACATACTTTCTTGGAGGCTAGCCTACTGGTCAGTGAACCCGCGAATTTCCCGGGCTCTGCCAGTCACTTGTTTAGTGTTCGTAGCAACACTTCGGTGTAGTAATAACTAAATGGAAACTGCATTTACTAAGCAAGCGCCAATGAGGAAATCATAAGTTAAAAAGAAATCATTTTTAAGGTAATATCGGTAAACAGTGATTAACAGTTTACAACACAATAATTATCACCTGTTCCTGCGAACAGTATAAATTACTACTTATTCCTTACCACTTTAATAAATGTGAATGTATTTTGAATTTTAATGTGGAGTGTAATTCGTGATCTGTTAGATATTCAATTTTGGCTTGATAAAAAATAGTCACAAGTTGTAGTACATCAATATCTGGTCATGTGACCACTTTGTCTACGATACAACATCGATTGAGAAAATGTATTTCTTATTTCACGTAAAAATTTTAAAGGAGTTCTGTGCAATTATTGGTAGAGTCGTTGGAAGAAATGCTCTGTCGTAGAGCGGCTCACCCACCCCTACGTCCTTACCCCTGCTAGAAGCTTCAAAACCAAATCGCAGTGAAGAACTCACAGGCCAGACTGCAAAGTGGTCTGACGAGTTTCCCCCACTCCTCCCTTCAAGGACCGGGTCGTCTGTGACCGAGCCCACCCACCCTCACTCTCGCCATGTGACAGCTGAGGACAGACAGCAGGGACTACATAGTACCAAAGTTTGCCACCACTGCTATTCCAATACACTGAGCGCTGTCATCGCTTGGAGGGGAGAGCAGCATATGTTCTGAAGCGCGGTGGCTAATATAGCAAGTTTATGCGTTCTGTGACGTGTTCAACGTGTTCGTGGAAGGTATGCAAGCCACTTTTGACCTATCAAATTGAAATTACTGATATGTCGATCTGACAACGCCTTGGAACAGCCTTAACGTAAAAGTACGCATATCATGGTAAAGAAAATTTTCGTTACTTTTCAGTTAGTGCAAATCTGTGATCCTCAGTGAGATTGCTCTGTAAATAAAATCTATGGTTTTTGTTACATTCCCGGTGGAGTAGTTCAACAATTTGAAACTGTGGTGTATCACAGGAAAACTGTGAATATTCACAGCTTCCCGTTTAGCGTGTACTTCGATAATATTTACAGGTCACATTTATAGCTGTGAACAATCCTATGGGACACTACTAGCGGGTTGTTAACCTTTGTTGTGTTAATGTAACGGAGCGTAAAATTTAAAACTAAAACTGTTTCTGGTATCGTAAAATTGTGCGTAACTTTGATCCAATACGGTATTTGAACCTTGGCTAATTTTTTTCCCAGTACAGTGGCTCTCCACTTTTGGCAATTATTCAATTAATACTTAATTAAACACTAATTGAGTTAATTGGCAAAGGCATTCAGTCACTTTACTGTAAAAAATTAAGTACCAAATTATAACAAAGATACAGAGCGATTTTACGATGTCTAGTTTACACACATGCACGTATAAACATACGGACAAGTATCTCGATAATACAGTAGAATCTCGTACCCAGCCCATAACGATGCCACCTCGTAGGTCACAATTTTTTTTAAATCTCAGGAAAATTTATTTTATGAATAATATCTCACGAGCGAAAGTGTTTTCACGGTTTTACTTTGTTTTATATGCTTTTCTCAAGGGGAAAAAATGATTAAAAGTTATATTTTCAAAACAATAGTTAGGTAAAAGTTTATTTTGGGCGTGAAGTAAATTTTTATTTTAATTATTACTCAAAATTAAAGCAAGGCTACTTCTGAACGTCGCACGATAAAAGTACCGCACACCAATTAATTGCCGTGCGAGAAGAAGTTGCGGGGTTCGCGACACACGTAAATAAAATGTCCTTGCCGCTGCCACGCTAAGACCTCAAACACACTAAATATGTTCTACCAAGAGGAACTCTTAACGTGGCCGCCTTGTCAGGTCGCCAAACAGCGTGCAGAAATGTAGTAATTTTAAGTGCGTGTTTGTTGTTTGTTAACGAATGGCATTTAACAAATGTTACACAGTATTCAAAATGGTACAAATACCTGCAACTCACCTTTATCACCTAGTAGGGGAAACCGGGGCTAGTAGTCACAGGGGCAAGTTGTCAAACTGTAAAATTATCGTTTTAGAAACTGTTTGTGCGGAAGTATCAAGAGTCACCATCTAGCGGACATAAGTTGAACCACTTTCCAGTCACTGCTCCAGCCACTGTAGAGCAGTCATTTGTTTGAACAAGTAGAGTGCTAGTAAAAAGACAATGCGTTATTCGTGTGTGATACTCACCAGTTTGCTGTAAAATGGTAAGATATTGAATTACACGATTTACATGATCATATGCTACTTATTTTTACCTTCAAAAACACCCAGGCTAGCTTTCAAATCTGGGGTTTTGGTGGCTAATGGCGAATAACAAGTGGAATGTGGCACTGAGGTGCTTTTTGTCACAAGACATACGGGGTTAGTTGTCACTGTGACAACTTACCCCGTACACCTCACACGAAAATTTCCCACGTCATTTTGTAGGAAATACGTTAGCTTTGCCTTAGGTTGCCTTATCATGAGCAGTAAGGTAAAATTTGTGTCCAAGTTAAAGAAGTGGACTCTAAACTACGTTTTTATGGTGCGGTTCTCATACATAAAAATAAGGCTAATGATTTCACAGTGAAACCTCCGCGCCCTCCCCTGCTCCCCTTTACATCTGAAAATATAGGTGCTAGGTTAATATGCTGTACTATATTTTGTTTATTTTTAGCAAAAAATTATTGAAACCCCAGAATATTTATTGAATAATAAAAGTTACCGAATTCTTTGTCGGTAACAATAGCTAAAGATATGTTTCATTTAGAGTACATTTGTTTGACGTATCTACCAGAGAGATGCTTTTGCATTACCTCATTAATGAGGAGAATGTGAGGGTTGGACTAATAAAATAATAAATCAAGTAAACGTTTTGTGAGGAGCAATTCTTATTTAAAATATTATCGTACAGAAAGCAAATTAAAGTATACATAACCAGGCAAAACATATTGCTTGCAGATGGTGAGGACGTACAAATGGAAAACAAATAGGAAAACACCACCTTCTGATATATTACTAGGGACTGCAAAAGCTGTTAAACATGAATACCAGGAAAGTTGTTCAGATGATCTACGTGCATTACAGAACTCTAGCTAGATTTTACCAGGGCGTAATTGTTGAACAACTAACAGAAAAGTCGCCAGATTTACGCACTTTTGGTTATAAGATGCTACGTTAGATGTTTTCTAACGAGGAAGGGTCACTACTGGAACAATATCTGAAAACAAGTAGTGACATTTATTTTGGTCTTTCTCCTAAGGAAGTCCGGAAATTAGCATACAGCTATGGTAAGGCACTGAACAAAAAAATGCCTCAGACATGATGTGATAACGAAATGACAGGTCCAGATAGGTTCACAGCATTTTTAGCAAGACACAAAAACCTATCCATACGAAGTCCACAAGTCACAAGTCTTTCAAGAGCAACAAGTTTCATTAAACATAATGTTGAAACATTTTTCAATAACATTTCAGCTCTGTTAGTAAGAAACAAATTTCGCCCAAGTGATATTTACAAAATGGATGAAACTGGCATAACAACCGTCCAACGTCCAGGTCATATTGTTGCTAGGAAGGGTGTGAAACAGGTTGGGTCTATGACATCGGCAGAAAGGGGTTCTTTGGTAACATTGGCATTAACAGTGTCTGCTACTGGAAACAGTGTTCCTCCTGTCTTTATTGTCCCCTGTGTTCATTTTAAACATCATTTTACACGTGACGGACCTGCAGGTTGTCGGGGAATTTCAAATCCATCCGGTTGGATTAAAGAAGAAAACTTCTTGGAATTCATTTATCATTTTGTTGAAAATGTAAAGTGTTCAAAACAATCTCCAGTTCTTTTGCTTCACATCTATCAGTCCCTGCTCTAGATTTTGCCAAAGAAAATTGTGTTGTGATGCTATATTTCCCTCCCCACTGTTCACACAAACTCCAGCCACTTTACAGAGGTGTTTTTGGCCCCTTAAAAAATTGGTCAACTCAGCTTGCGATTCTTGGTTGAAAAATCACCCTGGATCAACATTACGCATCTATGATATTCCATCTGTAATTTCCACCGCACTTCCTCGTGTTATTTCCCCAACCAATGTTACAGCAGGATTCAAAGCCACTGGGATATACCCATTTAACCCTAACATTTTTTCTGATACAGACTTTTTGCCAAGCTATGTCACAGACAGACCAGAACATATTTCTACCGCCATTACCTTTTAGAAAGCCAGTTCTGTGTCGCACACTTCTATAAATGCTCCTTCAAGTTCACAGCAGGATTTAGGTGCGAAACCTTCTACTTCCTCTCTCTTTCACCACAAGATGCCAGGCCGATTCCTAAAGCTCCCGAAAGAAAAACGACTGCTCCCAAAAGAAAAACGACTGCTCCCGGAAGAAAAACGACTGCTCCCGAAAGAACAACAAGAAAATCGGCCATCTTCACAGACACACCAGTCAAAGATGCATTAGCTGCAGAAAAAGAGGAGAGAAAGGTTTCGAAATTAGAATTAGATCGTCGTGGGAAGAAGAATTCCATAAAATCTAAGGAGAGGCCAGAAAAATCCACTCGGCATTCTGCATCACTTGAAGTTGATGACACATTTTGTTTAGTGTGTGAAGAATCGTTTGGGATGAGTGTTCCAGGAAAAGAATGGGTGAGGTGTGTTCGATGCCACTCGTGGTCTCATGAGAAATGTACACAGAAGAGTCGATCAGACCTGTTTTATTTTGTTTGTCAGAACTGTGATTCTGATTCTTCAGATTATAATGTTTTTATATGTGTGTATAGGTAACTATAGGTGATGTTGCTCCTGTGACTGCAAGATACTCCTTTTACAAATTTCAATCTTATAAGCGCATTCAAAACTGTTAGTATTTTAAACTATTTAGATGTTATATCGTTTAGTTCGTAGTTAATTTGTTTTAAAATAGTAGGTACATTTTGGCATAAATTCATATTCAAAAGTATTTATTGGCTTCCATTCAAATACTGTGTCGTTAAACATTATATTAGATAAATGTGAACAGTGTAAAATTACAACTTAATAAACACGGCAGTTACAAATAATTTATTGTTGAATTCAATACAACTTGCGACACCTCAAATGCTTATGACTGGTAAAATAATAATGCATTAATTACCTTTCTTTAGTTCACAAACGTATAAAGTACTACCGAATTTAAAGTAAACACTTAGAGTTTTTTTTCGAGCGTGTAACTGCAACGGAAGCATGAGCATAATTCACGAATCAGTCTGACATGTTCACAAAAAGGAGCCAGGCTGCAATTTTCCGTTGTAAGCATGCAGTGTAATCATGAAAATTACACGCTGTGTACGACTATCGACTGAATGATACAGGAAGAAACCAAGTAAAAATCGTACTCCAGATATCAATAAAAAATAATAACTTGAAATAAAATCGGGATTATTTTGAAAAAAAAAAACGAGCTACTGACAACGAGGACTTTTTAATTTTCTTGTTCTTTAATACGATTCGTTCAACACAAAATAAGCAAAGTAACCAATCAATGCTTGTTGTAATTGAAACATTTGTTTCTAAATGTAGAAAATAGTAACCCTGCCATTGTTTTTTATTTTTTTTAATTACAAGTGGTTAAAATTTGTGGAAATAAACAAAATTGTCAATCTTTACAAAAATGGTAATTATTTTCCTGCTGTAATAAAATGCTGTACGCGTTACTGTAAATATTCAACACATGACTGAAGTATATTTTGACCTTAATATTACTGTTGCGAGCCACGACTGTCTGGCTGGGCGGTGTAGTACGATACTGTGGCGGTGGAGCTAGGACACCCCCTTTCCCACTCACTCCTCGGCGCCGTGGCTGTCGTGGCTGTCGGGCAGGGCGGCGAAATACAATACAGTGGCGGCAGCGCTAAAAGGCCTCCTCGGGTGCCGCATGGATTGTATTACTCCATGATAACCATCTGCACCCAGTATCGGGTAACCGAGAAAAAATATCGTGATCTGGAATGATCCTGTTCCCTCTTTATCTCTCGGGGTGGTGCGTGACTTTGAAGCGACATCTTTCCAGGAGGTTGGAGAACAGAGACCCGCCGAGATAATTCGAGAAGGAGGGTGGGGTATATAAGGGGGAGCTGCAGCAGGAAGAGAGAGTTTTTGCTGGCAGGTGCCTAGTGTGATCTGAAGTGATAGTGACGAGTATTGGATTGCGACGACTGCTCAAGGGCGTCCAGCGAGTGGGACCACAGCAAGTAGTAGGAAGTAGGTGATTCTAGGCCAGAAAGATTCTTCGTTATTATTTCTTTGGGTCCACCATTGTGAGTGACTACTAACCTTTCTATAGACAGAGAACTTGTGTAGATGTATTTTTTTATCTTTTATGTAACTAGTAGTTATTTCTTCTGTTTGCCATTTATTGTGATAAATCTTTATAGACATAAATTTTTTTTGTATATACAGTTGTAAATAAACTAGATTAGCTTTATTTTCTTTATTTTATCAAAGACCTCCATCCCCAAACGTACCTAGCCCACAAGCTTGTAACACTGGTGTCAGAAGTGGGATGGAGGTAATTATTTAAAATTAATTGAATGTTTTAAATGATGTTAAAATTAAGTGTAGATGTTCAGATATTTAATCAAAGTTGTTAATTTTTATTAGATAGGAAATTTTAGGTTATAAGTTTATGATTACAAGAAAAATGGCTATTGAGTTAGATAGTTTACGAGCACTAATAGAGGGACTAAGTAGCCAAATTAGTGGTGTAAATACCAAAATAGACAGTGTTAACGAAAACGTAGACAAGAAAATTGACAATGTAAATGGGAATGTCGATAGGAAAATAGACAGTGTTAATGAGAATGTCGACAAGAAAATAGACAGTGTTGATAGGAAAATTGATAGTGTTAATGAGAATGTAGACAAAAAGATAGAGGGAATTAGTGCGCTAGTGCATACTAAAATAGAGTATGTGGACAAGAAAATTCAAAGTGTTTCTCAAATGGTGGACCATAGAATTGACAGTGTTAATGAAAATGTGGAAAAGAAAATCGGAAGTGTGAAAGACGACTTGCAGAAAGAGGTGGATGTCGTAAGGACGGAATGGGAGAAATTTCTACAGCGACAGGCAGGTGGTCAGCCATCGGTGTGTCGGGATAGCGACTCGAAGAAGCCAGAGCTGAGACATCAGGGTAACGATGGGAGGTGCTCTGCGTTCGCAGGATCGGCAGTAGGACTACCACAGAACATGAATACAGCTGAGGTTGCCATGCCTGGTGCTGGAAAGGGGGTTACAATCAAGCCTGCCCCTTATGATGGTCAAACCCCATGGCGTGAATATCAGTACCAATATGAGATTGTTGCAACC
>PNEQ01068097.1:0-40389 GCA_003012365.1 Medauroidea extradentata | reverse complement strand
CCACTGACACACCGTAGCTGTCTGCAGACCAATAACAGGCATCAAATATTACAATAGCAGGATTCTTATTGGCTTAGTCAAATTGGGGCAACAGCTCCACGTACAAGCGAAAGCCAGTTATCTTTTCATAAGCTGAGCGTATGTTGAAGTCTAGCAAATAGTCAAGTTTTCCCGCGATAAACCATCATCTCTACAGATATGTTAAAATATTTCTTCACTCTGATAAAATATTTTATTTATAAATTAAGGACATTATATTCTCGGGCGTGGTGAGAATTTTAACAGGTGGAACTGTCCTTCCCCCAAAACTCGCACCCTACTGAGCAGATGCGTATGACGTCACGCGAATTGCACAGGACAGAAATCTAGCACAAGACAATACACATCTGACGTCGTCGTGCGCATGCACAAGCCAGCACACGCTCCGCGTGAACTTGTGCCCACACAGCCGCAATAACTCTTCAACTTAACTCATCAGTAGAGGCACGATTATCTCGCGTATTGATTCTAGGTCACGTTAGAAGTATAATTTAGAGGTGTTTGGCACAAGGGGATGGTGGCTCGGATCGTCGGATCCGCTGATGACGTCACCGGCTGCCATCTTGGATGATGTCACCAGCCACCATCTTTGATGACGTCATTTTCAAAATTTCCAAATTTCCAAAAATTCTAAAATTTTTCAAAATTATCCAAAAATTCCAAAATTTCCTTTCCAAAATTACCAAATATTCCACAATTTGCGAAAAATTTTCCAAAAATTCTAAAGTTTTCCAAAATTGCCGAAAATTCCAAAAATTGTCAAAATTTTCCAAAAATTCCAAAATTTCCAAAACTCCTAAAATTTTCCAAAATTCCCAAAAAATTCCAAAATTTTCCGAAGTTTTTCGAAAATTCTAAAATATTCCAAAATTTTCCAAAAATTCCAAAATTTTCCAAAATTTCCAAAAAATTCCAAAAATGTTCAAATTTTCCAAAAATTCCAAAATTTTCCAAATTTTCCAAAAATTCCAAAATCCTCCAAAATTCCCCAAAATTTCCAAATTTTGAAAGTGACTTGTAACCGATGACAAGGTCATCGGAGCTCTTGTCCCAAAACTCCCCCAAAATATTCTACTGCTTTTCAGTGCAACAACAAACTAAGTAACAGCATACAGAAGAAAGTGCTGATATAAAATTTGTAGAACCTAATATGTTTTTCTAAGGTTAAGTAACGACCGACAACGATGTAATTAAGAGTCAGAGTATGTTTTTAAGTAATGGCAACGTCAAGAGTGAAGTGACTACCTGCTATAAGTATCGCAAGAAGCAGTTCGCTTAATCTCGCAATGCTCGTCGAAATGAGGCAGATTGTGAGCATAATATGGAAAGAAATCTGCTGAAGTGCAACTACTGCAGTGCCTAGTTCGCTCGTCTTGACAATCTGGCCAGGCACACGAAGATCTGTAAGGGTAAAGTAGCACGACCAGCTCAGAAAAAGCTACGTGAGTAATGACTGGAACCTGCTCGGTCATCCTGTTCCAGGACGCCATCGACCTGCCCTAAAATCATAGTAGGCTCTTGTATGACAGTAAAATTTAGATTCGTCAATGTGGAAACTGCGTACTGTGGGAATGTGATGACTTATATGTACGTATGGAAACATCATAGTATACAGCAGGTAAAAAATAATGGTAATAACCGTGGAGCCCTTAAATTCTTGCTGGAATGCGATTTTGTGAAGCCAGGACCAATCGATGCCATCGGTGGAGGGTGTGGATACATGTGTAGGAATATGTTTGGAGGGTCTGTGGACATGTATGATGCATGTAGATACATGTGCGGAGCATGCAGTTTTATGTGCGGAGCATATGAAATATGTGCGGAGCCGGTAGTTTTATGTGCGGAGCAAATGAAATATTTGAGTAGCTCACGTTTTTATGTGCGGAGCTGTGAGGTGCCGGCTTATTTATGTGAGGTGCCTACAGTTTTAGTGAGGTGCCTGCAGTTCCATGTGAGGTGCCAGCTGATTTATGTGAGATGCCAGCTGATTTATGTGAGGTGCCAACAGTTTTATGTGAGGTGCCTGCAGATCCATGTGTGGTGCCAGCTCTTTTGTGTGAGGTGCAGGCATGTTTATGTGAGGTGTATATATTTATATGTGAGGAGCCAGCTGATTTATTTAGGTGCCTGCAGATTTATGTGAGTTGCCAGCTGATTTATGTGAGGTGTCAGCTGTTTTATGTGAAGTGCGGCTGATTTATGTGCGGAGCATGCAGTTTTATGTGAGGTGCCATCTGATTTATGTAAGGTGCCAGCTGATTTATGTGAGGTGCCAGCTGATTTATGTGAGGTGCCAGCTGATTTATGTGAGGTGTCAGCTGTTTTATGTGAGGTGCCTGTAGTACGATGTGAGGAGGGTTATTGGGACATGTGTGGAGGGTGTGAGCACATGTGTGGGGACATGTTTGAAGGGTGTGTGGAGCATGTGGAGATTACATGGAGCCATACACAACATTAGTGATATTTGGATAGAGGGTGTAGTTTCGTATTGAGTAATGCACAGACTTGTGAGGTGCCTGTAGTGATAACTGCGGTGCTTGCGGTTCTAACTGCGGTGCCTGCGGTGCTTTGTGCGGTGCCTGCGGTGCAAACTGCGGTGCCTGCGGTACTTTGTGCGGTGCTTGCGGTGCTTTGTGTGGAGCCTGTAATAATATGTGCGCAGCATGCAATGCTATGTGAGGTGTTTGCAGTGCTGTGTGTGTGGATTGTACTCTGATGTGTGCGGAGTAATAAGGTTGTGTGAGTGTTTGTGTGGTAGACCGTATTGCAAGTGAATGAGTATATGGATGTATGGTATGGGTGTGGAGGGTGTTGCGGAGTTGAAGGAGGGGGGCGGTTATGTGTACAGGGTGTGTGTATGTGATGTGTGTTTGTGGTGTGTGTATGGTATATGGTATGTTCATGTGGTGTGTAGGGTGTGTGCTTCACAGCAGAATTTTTGTTTGAGAAATGAAATGTCTTTGGGGTTTTATAAGTATATGTTGGTTTTGCTTGGTGACATATGGTATGTATGTGCTTTGGTTACATATTTTTGATTTGCTTTTGATCTTTCTCTTTGTATTCTTATGGTAAATATAACTTGGGTTATGGCTTCATAATATGACTAAGTGTTACCTAATTATAGTTAATGTTAGTGCTCATATGACAGAAGGTTTGCTATTAATGAAAGACTTGGTTTCTGTGTTCGAGTGAAGTCTGTTAAGAGGAAAGTGATCGGAGGGGTTGACTTGAGTTATGAATAAAGTCAGATATTCCTGAGACAGTGCGGTATGGTGGTTTAATAATATATATTTGTAAATGAATTACAATTTAATGTACAAATGTACAGTCTAATACTGTGAAATTTAACGATGAAAAAATTGGAACTAGGTTAATTGACTTCTTACTGTAAGGTAAATGGTTGCTTGATCACATTATGTAAAATTTAGTTATGCTACATGGTTCAATTTAGATAATGACAGGGGGAACTGGTTGATTCAATTCGAAACCTGTGACTTGAAAGTTGTTGTTAAAGAAACGAAAGCGAATAATATTTAAGTCTCAAAGTATAGAAAATAATGTTAACCCTATACAAGGTATGATTCCTGTAAATCCTAGTAGGGAAACACAATATATAAGACTAACATAAGATGAAAAGTATTTAAAAAATGATATGTAAGCGAAATGGGAAATTACAAAGTGGGATAGAAAAACTAATGAAATGTAATAAAAATTAAATTAATATGTTGGTGCTCAAGGAGGGTAGGTGCATGCAAATTGCAAATAGAAATAGTTGAGTATGAGGAAAGTGTAAAGCTACATGCGAAGCTATGTGCAGCGTGTGCGGTATATATGTTACTGGTAAGTAGTTATAGCTGCAGCTGGAACCAAAATGGTTAGTTGCTCCTCAGTCTTTGAAGAGAACATATTGGCTGAACATAACGTGCTGTTGGTTGAAAATGGATCTCGCATCAGTTACTCATTCATGTCATTACTGTTGGAAGACTTTCGCTAAAAATTACAATGCTTGACAGCATGTAACTGGGTGTTATCGGAATGCAGAGCGTGTTATGTTTACATATGAAAAGTGTAAATCTCCGTTTGGATGGTGTAGTAACTTGAAAAGTAATCTAAAAATATGAAAAGGCCTTCCTACATTGACTGCAAAGCGTCATCTGCTACAAGTAACGAAGAAGTGCGAAGGAACATCGATAAATGCTGATGGTAGCTCTATGGTAAGGTATCCTTGCAACTACTGCAACAAGACATTTGCATATGATCATGATGCAAGAAGACACGAGAAGAATAAATGTGAAAGGGGTACCATCCGTAAGGTTTCCTATTGTGATAAGTTTCACCGACAGTATACAGGCATGGATAATTTAAAGAAGCACTGGAAACGTTTTAAAAATTATTCTGTATCAGCTGCAGTGGAACAACAGATTCAGCCTTCTTCTTCTGAATTTGATATGAAGAAGTGTTCTCAAGCTGAATGCAAGAGTACCTCGACTGTAACACCTATGGTCTCGTCACCTGGTCATACATCGCAACCACGGTTTGTAGTTGATGAGGTGAAGCCTAACATAAATGGCTTTTTTCTGAAACAATCTACTTTCAAGGGCAATCTAAAAGATCATGTTGCACCAAATTTAACAAGTCCTGCTTTACAGTGCAACTGATTTATGTGAGGTGCCTGTAGTATGATGTGTGGAGGGATATTGGGACATGAGTGGAGGGTGTGAGAACATGTGCGGGGACATGTTTAAAGGGTGCGTGGAGCATGTAGAGAGTACATGGAACCATGCACAACATTAGTGATATTTGTGTATATGGGTAATGCACAGACATGTGATGTGCCTGTAGTTCTAACTGCGGTGCTAACTGCGGTGCCTGCGGTGCTTTGTGCGGTGCTTGCGGTGCTAACTTGTGGTGCCTGCGGTGCTAACTGCGGTGCCTGCAGTGCTTTATGTGGAACCTGTAATGATATGTGCGGAGCTGATTTATGTGAGGTGTCAACTGATTTATGTGAGGTGCCTGTAGTATGATGTGTGGAGGGATATTGGGACATGTGTGGAGGGTGTGAGAACATGTGCGGGGACATGTTTAAAGAGTGCGTGGAGCATGTAGAGAGTACATGGAGCCATGCACAACATTATTGATATTTGTGTAGAGGGTGTAGTTTCGTATGGGTAATGCACAGACTTGTGAGGTGCCTGTAGTTCTAACTGCGGTGTTAACTGCGGTGCCTGCGGTGCTTTGTGCGGTGTCTGCGGTGCTAACTGCGGTGCCAGCGGTGCTAACTTGCGGTGACTGCGGTGCTAACTGCGGTGCCTGCGGTGCTATGTGTGGAGCCTGTAATGATATGTGCGCAGCATGCAGTGCTATGTGAGGTGTCTGCAGTGCTGTGTGTGTGGATTGTACTCTGATGTGTGCGGAGTAATAAGGTTGTGTGATTGTTTCTGTGGTAGACTGTATTGCAAGTGAATGAGTATATGGATGTATGGTATGGGTGTGGAGGGTGTTGTGGAGTTGAAGGAGGGGGGTGGTTATGTGTACAGGGTTTGTGTATGTGATGTGTGTTTGTGGTGTGTGTATGGTATATGGTATGTTCATGTGGTGTGTAGGGTGTGTGCTTCACAGCAGAATTTTTGTTTGAGATATGAAATGTCTTAGGTGTTTTATAAGTATATGTTGGTTTTGCTTGGTGACATATGGTATATATGTGCTTTGGTTACATATTTTTGATTTGCTTTTGATCTTTCTCTTTGTATTCTTATGGTAAATATAACTTGGGTTATGGCTTCATAATATGACTAAGTGTTACCTAATTATAGTTAATGTTAGTGCTCATATGACAGAAGGTTTGCTATTAATGAAAGACTTGGTTTCTGAGTTCGAGTGAAGTCTGTTAAGGGGAAAGTGATCGGAGAGGTTGAGTTGAGTTATGAATAAATTTAGATATTCGGGAGATAGAGGGGTATGGTGGTTTGATATTACATATTTGTAAATTAATTATAATTTTATGTACAAATGTACAGTCTAATACTGTGAAATTTAACGAAGAAAAATCGGAACTAGGGTAATTGACTTCTTACTGTAAGGTAAATGGTTGCTTGAACACATTATGTAAAATTTAGTTATACTACAATGGTTAAATTTAGATAATGACAGGGGGAACTGGTTGGTTCAATTCGAAACCTGTGACTAGAAAATTGTTAAGGAAATGAAAGCGAATAATATTTAAGTCTCATGGTATAAAAAATAATGTAAACCCTGTACGAGGTATGATTCCTGTAAATCCTAGTAGGGAAACACAATATACAAGACTAACATAAGATGTAAAGTATTTAAAAAATGATATGTAAGTGAAATGGGAAATTACAAAGTGGGATAAAAAAAAACTAATGAAATGTAAGAAAAATTAAATAAATATGTTGGTGCTCAAGGAGGGTAAGTGCATGCAGATTGCATATAGAAATAGTTGAGTATGAGGAAAGTGTGAAGCTACATGCGGAGCTATGTGCAGCCTGTGCGGTATATACGTTACTGGTGAGTAGTTATAGCTGCAGCTGGAACCAAAATGGTCAGTTGCTCCTCAGTCTTTGAAGAGAACATATTGGCTGAACATAATGTGATGTTGGTTGAAAATGGATCTCGCATCAGTTACTCATTCATGTCATTACTGTAAGAAGACTTTCGCTAAAAATTACAATGCTTGGCAGCATGTTAGTTATGAATTGACAACGGATGGAGGCAAATCGCCGAATGCAGTGAACTTCTCATCGAGAGCTATCGTCGAGGACTATCTTCGACGAGGTTCGCCAGGAGAGTCGTCGTTCGGGGCCACTTTCCAAGTTCTGAGGGCCGTCTGCAGGGAAGTTCACAGTATCGCCGGTGACCAGGGTTAGTTTCGCACCATTCAGACAAACGAATTCAGGTCCTACTCCGTCGTACTGCCCAGCCGACCCGACCTGTTGCCCTGTACAACTGATTCAGTCATCCCAGGGGCGACGTCTTTCAACTGACGAGGTTTCCCAACTGTAGAAGAAGACGCCTGGTAAACGATGACATCCAGAATTTATTAATTACTCATGCACAACACTAGCCATGAACAAGCCTATACAAATATTTATAACTGGAGTGCCTATATGTATCTCGTATCGCATTGAGCTACCAATAGATTAAACCCACACATACCCGCCGTGTAAAGTTATGGTGCGAACTGAGAAGCCAATAGTGACTTCAACAGCCATATCCAGAATTTAATAGTCGGTCGCTAACGTGGTAAAACAGGTCGTGAACCCACATAATCATCACTCGTTAACGAATGATAAACGTCTCAACACACTTTGCTTCTTAAGGTAATCTATTTTTGCCTGGTATGGTTCCCTCCGAGCATTACCACTGAGTAGGAAATGATAAACATAAAAGGTCAATTAGATCATAATAAAAAGAATCCTCGTGTTATTGCTCTCTGGGAATCGGGCATGTTTAACTCCACTGAGGCACAAACTGTGTTCTCAGACAACGACTGTATTTTCTCTTGCTTTTAAATTAGCCCTCAAATTAACTGTAAGGTAAATAGATAGAGGACTTGTGATAACCTTATAAGGAAAAAAACCTTACAGAATGTATGCAAACGAAGGGGCCGAATTATGTAGCACAGACAAGAGAAAGTCAGTCAGGTCTAGTGGAAGAAACGTTACCCGCCAGAAGACCGACTGCTTAATTAGAGCTGTAAGTAGCAGTAGAGAGCAACAAATTGTTGTTCTATTAGCTTGTTGGCAGTAGACCATAGAAGTTTGTCGGTGTAAATAAGTCATGGATAAACAAGTTGGAACCTCGTCTCACATAGACGAAACCATAGAGAATGTAGTCGCGCAGTACACTGCGGATAGCAATGAATTGACGCGAGACATCGAGGAAACACCCGTTATTCACGCAAACGAACCTGTCACATTGCAAAATATCATGCAGATTATGCAACAAATGCAAGGCAGCATACAAGTTAGTTTGTTAAAAAGTCAGACAGAGTTGCAGTCTAGTTTTACAGCTCAGTTGCAAAATAACCAGACAGAGTTGCAGTCTAGTTTTACAGCTCAGTTGCAAAATAACCAGACAGAGTTGCAGTCTAGTTTTACAGCTCAGTTGCAAAACAGTCACGACAAATTGCAGGATGAAGTTCAAGCAGTTCGTGAAGATGTAGGTTCAGAAGTAATAGTAATGTTGCGCGATTGGAAGAAGGGTCTGGATGAAAGTTTGGAGAAAACGGACCTTAATGTCAAGAAATATGCTGCAATATTGCAAAACTCGGTCCGGGAATCGACTGCTCGTTTCGAAGACATTGAGCAAAAGATACGCGATATTGTTCAACACGTCGATAACAGTAAGAGCGAGGTCGAATCAGTAATCCAGGTGAGTCGAGCTGAATTTGCCGAACTGCGTCGAACAACTAAGGAGGAGTTTGTAAATTGGTCTCGCCGAATCGAGAAGGATCTGTCGCGAAAAGTCGAACAGATGAAAATAACGTCTCGTGCTAGTAGCATAACTGGCGGCGAATGTGTTGAGTGCACTGAACAACCGACTGTTCAGAAAAACCTACACTGTAGGTTTGACCAAATACGGCTTAGCCCTTCTCCGGCGTATGAACATGAGGATAGCGATAAAGCCGGACATGACGCGAAGCAAGGATGGAGTTACACTTGGTGCAATTGGTTTGAACCAGGTGGTGAACCTAGCTGCAGTATTTCATCATCCAGTGCAACAACTAGGTAAGTCTATTCCAAGAAATTCTATCCTAGAAAAGGAGAACCCCATGACGTTTTTAAAACTGTATGAAGAGTATTCAGATACGTTCAAGCTAACTGAACATGAGAGGCTGCACTATCTGAATTTCTCTTTTAAGGGAACTGCAGGTTATTGGTGGGATGTGGAAAAAGCAACCACTAAATCCTATCGAGAAATTCGTAAGACAGTTTTGGGGTCCACGAGCGCAGGGTCTTGTAAGAGCCATGCTACATTCAGAAAAATACGACCCTAAAGGTAACAAAACAGTGGAAGAGCATGTTAGCTACATGTACGAACGTAGCCGACATCTCACCCCAGAAATGACAGAGACGGAATTGATTTTAATGTTAACCGCACAGATGCCGCCACCTTATCAGATAGCTTTGGTAGGTAAATATAACCTTCCGCTCGCTGAGTATAGAGAGCAACTGATAATGTTGGACAAACTGGAACGGCAAATCCGTTATCCACCATGGGACCACCGTAAGGATAGGCCTTATGGCAACACTGGATATCAATGTGGCGATAAATTCCGCAGGAGGGATCACGATGACCTTGATAAAGAAGTCAACGTGATTCATAAGTCCCATGCTAGCAAGTCAGACGACGAGTCCGGTTACCGGTATAAGAGTCGGCCTGACAAGAATTATTTCTGGGGCAAAAGTAAAGTAAATAACTACCGAAGGACAAGTCGGCGATATCGCTCAAGGAGCCGTCACTCTTCGAGTTCCACGTCTAGGTCGAGATCCCGGGGTACGGAAAGCGAAGTTGAAGACAAGAAAGCTGGTGGGATACCAAGTTCTTCGGCGAACGACAACAAGCATCGTGTATCCGAGTCGGTATCCAAGAGGGACACTGAGGGGTATTTTGAACGTAATAAACCTCTGAACCCCAGCGTACCCGAAGTCAAAGTCGAGGTCATCGTTGCCAAAGAAGAGATCGGTAAACTAGTTTTGGCTGGCGAAGAAGATCTCCGATCGTCAGTCGCAGATAGGCAGCGATAAAAGAGATATGTACGAGTAGTGTGATATGTAAAATCCATAGAACAAGCCAGGGTATTAAAACTGTATTTCACCAAGTAAATGTTAGAAATGAACACGAAATGGCGGCAGCGCAGTCTGATACTCCTAAAAGAAACGACAGCGAGTTATTATCGATAAATGAAATGCTTAGCACTGGAAGCGATAGAGAATTTTTATTAAAGGATTCTGAATACAGCGAAGACATTAAATGCGAAGTTCTTTGCCCTGAATTAAAGCTGGATATCTATAGAGAGGAATTGCCAACATTACTAGACAGCGGTGCAGAAATATCTTGCATTTCAGAGGAGGCAGCAGAGCATCTAATAAATTCAGGCGTAAAATTACCTGTAATGCTTGTACCCAGAACAAACGTTATAGGTGCCACTTCGAAGAATGCGATCTCTGGACACCATCTTGAGAATCCACTGCCATAACAATCAACAAAACTGGAGAGATAAATTGGTTTTGGTAGAACTAGTTATGAATCACACTGTACATGTCTCTACCAAGTTCACACCATTTGAAGTACTGACCCACAGACGATCAGAGGTGTTCGATTCTATGACGATCTCGCGATTCGACACAGGAAATATCGACGGTACTACGGAAAATACGGATGACATGAATGTGAAAGAAGAAATAAACAAGTTAGTCAGTAGTCGTCTAGTAGCAATGGCGAAAAGAAGAAATAAGTACAGCAAGACAGCAAAAGTCAGTAAATTTGAAATAGGAGACCTGGTGTTGATTAGGACACACTCTATATCAAAATCTTGGGCCGGGGTTACCAAGAAACTGTTCTTGTTGTACGAAGGTGCATACAAGGTCAACAAAGTCATCAAGAATAATTGCTATGAATTAATAAATCCAGACACGAATGAAGTGAAAGGCCGATACAATTTGACGGAATTTGCGCAAGTATGTAATCGCGGAAGAAGTACGTAAAGACTGAGTACATTAAGGTAAATTCACAGTACTGATTACCAAGAATTTTGACGGGGTTAAGTCTGCGGTACATGAAAGGAATGGGTATACTGCAGAACGGATTGTGGTGCGATTTGCCTAAGTTGCAGGCATTGTAGTGATATTTGGTCCTGGAAGTGTGTTTGCCTAGTTGACTTTGTTTAGCAACGGCATGGATACCGATCTACTGTGGTTTCACTAAGCCATTGTATCGCATGTCACAATTGTTGATGAGTAAAGCAGAACCTCAGTGCTTTATAGGAGTTCAAGAACTCCCGGGCTGAGTCAAATATCAGTGGAATGTTATATTGTGAATTAACGTAGTGAACTTGGAAGTATTATAGGAAATTGTAACATTTACTTCGTGCAAGACTGGATAGGTTGGCCATAATTAAAACAGTAAACTCTTGTTGGAGACCTAAACCCTTATCTGTGATTTCGAGTTATACAAGTCCTCGCAATAATTTGATGTCTGCAAATGTATACAGAAGACACTACTACGCCAGGGCTGATAAACAAAAATGGGTATATATTATTCCGAGCCAATTTCAAACTACTGAGCCTAACATTGGATATATCAATATTAATTTCACCTCACTTCGAATTCATTTCATTCTACACTATAAAAATGAAGAACACTTGTTTCTGCAGTATGCAGATTTGGTTTCCTTGTTAAATCAGCTACACTCTGACAGTCTCATTCATGGTTAGGGTGTGACCATATCGATATGGCGAGCGACCCGACAAAGTATCCGCGGATAAAAGACAGACAGTTGTGCCGGAGCCATATTGTCGAGTGCAGAAGCAGCTGTTAGAATTTAGTTATCATATGATACGATAAACTTATTGACGCTGTACGAGCGGCGTACTGCTTTGGCGTTGCTGCGATGGAGGTAACCTAAGAGGATTTCACCGTGCTCAAGGGGCATGGTGCAAATAGAGTGGTTGTGCCATGCGATGAAACTGTTTCTGGATAACACCCGGAAAACAAATTGTCTGCAAGTGTATACATTGTGTGTGAAGCTCATCTGAGTGATAAACACTGTTGTAAATTGAGCCTTTTCAAAGGAGTACTAATAACTATATCGTATTTGAATTTAAAGTTATTAGTAATTTTTTTAAAACTGTAATTGTATTTAAGCTAAATTGACGATGTCCATTTGTTTGTTTCTATAATATCGTTATTACTTATTTGTTGTTTTTAACTGTTAAGTACGTCGTCAGTTACCGCAAGTACTGTAAAGGAGAGCTAAGAGACTCTAACAACGAAACGAAGTGTGAACATGCTACTTAAAGATGTTGGATATTTGCGATTATTTGTGGCATGTGATATTCACTAGATTATATATTATTTTACATTGTTTTTTTTCTCCCATATTATTCAAACAAAGGTTGGGATTGTAAATGTAATTTATTTTTCAATGTTACCACAATTAAAGTAAAAAGGAATAAGGAACTAAACAATTCATGGTTAATGTTACGTTTGATCGACGATTGAATAGTTGATACTGGACAGACTAAACTCTTCATCCGTCTGGCCGGGGTGTCTGTAACATAGCAATTGATTATTTATATATATCCGCAAGATTTGTTTATGCTTAGGAATATTGACGTTTGATTGTCTACGTACACTTAAGTATCTTTGGCCGTAGACGCCTCGAGCCGTGTTATTTTATTATGTGTTCCTGGTTTTGTAATTGAGAAAAGGCACATACGGATATGTGATTATATGTAGATTGTATGTTGTAATATATACGTAATTATTTAGTAAAGTAACGTGTATTGGAAGTTCAACGCAGGGTATTAGATTTGTAGTACTGTATCGACAGTGACATTGTTATTACTGTGCAGTTGTTCCTTGAGGAAAAAAAACCGTTTTATTGAAGTTGTTTTTCTGAGTTTACATGATACATTTGTAGTAAAAGTCACCTTATAACAAAATAAAAGAAAAGGGTACAAAAAGTTGATATTTTATTTTTTTATCATTTTAAAAAATTATTTATTTTAACATTTGTGTTTGAGGTGTCATGGCAACATGTATAATAATTTTTCATAATTTCATCGTTGTTGGGCTAAGCATGAAAATGAATAATGACTGTAACATAACCTTGCTCTCTCCACTTTTACTCTCTGTAATATCTCCAAATAAAAACTTAACTTGGGCAGATATAGCTTACCAATTATTTTACTAATGTATGAGCCCAGGGTTGTACGACTTGGTAAATTAAAATTAATTGAAACAATTATGATAAACTGAGAGAAAGCAAGTGGTGTGAAAAGAACCAAATTTATTACATATAACCTTAAAAGAATATTAGTAAGGCTCATAAAGAAACATAAATTGGATCATCAATAAGATTCCATAACGTATTATTATAAAAAAAATAATCAGTGACGTTGCAATTATGAGAGACTATAACTTAAGAAATGGAAAACAAATTTGAGTACTAATAAAATATTTGCTTTCCTAGACTCTTACTAGATTGTGAATTTGTATTAGAATAAAATTGAAAATTAAATGTTGGATGTTAGTTCAGTGTGATGAGTCAAAGAAAAATATAAATTTATTATTTCCTCCACAATATTAGCTAGAATGGTAGGGTAACGTTTCCTTCAAACTTCTTTACTTTGTGGCAATATAATGAGTAGGCCTAATTTTTCTGTTCGTTTTTAAGAAAAACTGCGAAAATTGTGAGGATTCAGCTTGAGACATCTTATCCAGAGTATTCGTGGGGTTAATATTTGCACTACTTTAAAAATTAATATCCTCAAAATTTAAATTTAAGCAGAGTTATCCACAATTTCTGAAACTATTTCATGGTTTGGAATTTTTTTCTTCTCGTTACGGGAGGGCTGGGTCTGCTTACCGTTGAAGTCTCTACCGTGAAGAAAAAAATTTCGAAAACTCTCCTGAGTTTCGAAATTATAAAAGAATATTGGTATCAAGGGAAACGTAGTACTCCACGTCGTACAATTCTTCTCCCAGTTGGCCAGTAAGAGGTAATGCCAGGCTAGGATTCGCCCAACATATTTCCTGGAATACGGAAACGAGAAGGCCTGGATATCTTCTACTCTTCATTCGTAGAGAAAATTTCCCCGCTGCTTTCCAACAGGAACAAATGCAGCGCCAGGTCTCGTAGATTCTCTTCAAAAGGAATTATAAGGCAAAAAAAAAAATCGTCTCGAGGCATAATCTTACTCGAGAAAGTCTTAGTAGCCGGACCTCTGCATAGATTTTCCTTCCATTTTCTTCCCTTCGACGTTCTACATTTAAAAAAAAATTTCTTTCTTGTTGATTCCAAAGTGAATGCAAAAATTCTGCTTTCTACTAGCAAAAATCGATTAATGTGTGGTCTGCAAATGATCTGGTTTTTAAATTAAATTACGTTTTTTCCTAAGAAGAGCCTTTACAATATTGTATGATTATTAAAACATTTCCTCAAAATATACCATACATTTAACAAACATAAAAATTTAAATTAACACTAGTCACACATAAATATTACTACCATAGCACAATTACTTATTTAAATATTTACATTACCTGAATGTCAAAGACATAATAAAATTCTAAGCAATATCTGTGCATAGACATTATGTGTATGTTACATGACATAAACCAAATTTTGCCAACTAAAACACGGAGGTAATATTTTGGCGACAACAAATAATTCGGCCGATTCACATTACCACTGGTATCACTCTTGATTTTATATTTTAAAATGGAAGCAGACTGTTTGCTCAACAAATTGCTAACATTATGGGTAACGTGTGTAAAGGTTGTGAAATTTTTTTGTATTTTAATTTACATATTGCGTAGTTGCCAGTTACTTCATGGAATATAAAATATGCAGTGATTTATTAAAGACTCTCAGCACATAATCTGCTTGATGAAACAGTGTTAAGAAGTGATGCGACTTCTTTATGTGATTTATCATCGGCACTGCAGTAGTGAAATTCGTTTTTGTAAATGGTGTATAGTTAACGTATACCTACAAAAACAGTAATACAATTATTTTGTATTATTGAAACCAATATTATGATTTTTACTCCTACTGTGCTATGCAGATTTCAATTTCGGTATTCCGTGAAAAATACTTCAGAACAAGGAAGAAACATTGTGTAGTAAATTGAGTAATATTGTTGAAGCACTAACGTTTTGGCAAATACTAGTTTATGTTATTATACATTTACATACTGAAACAATGAACCAGAATACGTACCTCAACTGTTTGAGATATATCTTTAGTATCTGTGTTAACGATAAAGTGAAATATCTTCGTAGCTGTATATCATTGATAGAACTTTCCCTGACTCATATGCATTTTCTTCTTTGGCAATTAACGTACTTTATTCACCAAAGAAACCAACTAAAGTATGTAGTTTTTACCTGTTATTTTGAGAAATTATACGTCCTTATAACAATTAACTGACTCAGGGACCATAGTTGGCGTAGTACATTAGTGAAGAATACTAACCTTTGACAAACGCGATTCGGGTTTGATACCCAGCTGGGATCGGTCCCGGACTTTCAAAAGTTGGAGTCGTGCTGGATGATGCCGCTGGTCGGCGGTTTTCTTAGAGATCTCCCATTTCTCCTGCCCCTTCATTACTTTGCTGCTCCACACTTTTTGTCACCCCTCACCAGCTCTTAAAGACCTAGATACATATATTACGTGCTGGCCATTAATTTCTTCACTTTGAATGGTTTTGTAAATTCAATCAATATGCAAGATGTTCACAATGCTATTATCTCCTAAACAAGTACATAGACAAGCAACCATACAGAGAACTAAGACAAAAAACGTTACACAAATCATTCTATATCACAGTATATAAATAGCTCACTGGATAACTGACAGACACATCATGTTACAGTCCAACCCGCTTGACCTAGAATGTGAAATTTGGAAGGTGGGTTTCTTTTATGGTGTAGGTAAGCAATAAGAAAAAATTTCCACAATGTGACTCTTAAGGAAGTGAAACAGTTAAATATGTATTCCTTGAACCATGGGCCAGTTTCACCAACGAAGTTTAACTTTGCTACATAGCGATATTAACAAAACTCGAGTTAAACCTCAGTTTAAGTTAGAGGTGCGTTCCAACAACAACACAGCGAGTTTAAGTTACCAGAGATTAGCTAAACTTGGCTGCACATGGGTTTTGTGAGCTGAATTGCCGTAAGTGTGTCGGAAATACCCAACACTTGTTGAAGATAGCTGAATGCATGTTTGTTTATTATTTATGCAGAAATTATTTCATCTGAAATCTTTGGTACAACGTTCGTGAGGAGGACGGGGGAGTGTATGCGTCATACTATCTAGGGGGGGTAGCTACCCCTGGGCGACTTTGGAGCAAAGCCAGAAAGAAAGACCAAGGGAAGATGGTCCGGAAAATTTAATTTACAATATTTTACTGTTTTATTGAATTATTTTCTCGTCTGTATATATTATGTTAACTTGAAAATACGAGACGTGAAACATAACTTCATATGTATCATAAAAGTATATGGACCGATTGTTTTGATAAGTTGAAATGTATTCGGAAGTATATATCATCCTATTCGTCAAAATAATTATTTCTTTCTAGAATCCGGCGAGGCCGTTACATAGGAATAGTCTTCATCGTTTGTATTGTCTTCAAACACCAAATTATACAGTGATCGTGGCATGTTATTTTAAACTTAAGCGAGATTAGCTAAGTTACCTGGCCAAAATTGAGTAGTTAAAATTGAATCTCACTAAAGATGAGAAAATAAGATTTTAACTGCTTGGTGAAACCCAAGACAAGTGTAATCGAGCAAATGTTGGTTAATCGAGATTATATCGCTTAAACTTGATTGGTGAAACCGGCCCTTAGCTATATAACTAGAACCCGTCTGGTTATCGTCGTAATTTTTCATTAACTTGCAAGTTTATAAAAATACATAAGTTAAGTTAGTTTTAAAACTAATTGAAATTTAATAATTAAGGTTATGAAAAGGGGTAAAATGTTTTTTCATTGGATTGTTCCACTACAGTTATATTTTTATTCAAATGTTGAACATATGATTATAAGTTTTTTATATTCAACCCTTAAAGTGGTCAAAAGATATTGCAATTGTTTTTGATTTCCCATTATATTTATCTAACCTGTTGATATATTGAATTGGGGTTAACTTTAAGCTTCAATTATTATGATAATATAAATAGCGTACATTGAGGTTAGGTTAGTTAAGTCACTGAATTAAATAAATCAATTACTACAATATAAACTATTTTGTAGGTAAAACATTCGAGGCAGAAGCTCCGAAAAGAAAGCATGGTAATTGTGACATTTTAAACGTAATTGCAGTTTGCAATTTTACTCATATGTATTGTTGCGCAACATCTATATGCCTAGGTAATGAATATTGTGTTAGTTTTACATGTTTTTAATAAACAATTGCAATGTTACATGATACAGCTGTTTGTAGCTCAGGTCTATGGTACAGAGGTTCTGGGTTAGAATTTTGTGTAAGGCACTGCAACGTGCAATTCTCACAACCAATATCTTCGAGGCTGATGGAATTTGTGACGTATGAATGAAGTGGTTTGAAGGGGTATAAGTGTATTTTGTAGAAATCTCTGAAAATTGATTCTCAAGTCCACTCAGTTGTGAAACATTATGTATGTTAAAGGAGTATTACAACTGACTATACACTCGAAGTACATGTATTACCTTTCTTAAGAGCCAAACGATATTCTTTAAAGGGCGTTTACGTGACAAAAATGCAGAATTTTATATTGGCACGACATAGTGTTCATACAATAGACGTTACTTTTAACTACATTTTCCACCTGTGAAACTTTTTTCTCTTATATTCTTCCCATATTGGCGTGTCAAAGTCAAAATTTTCAAGTTACGGAAACATTCTAACAACAAAAACCAACTGAATTATTCGATCGACATAATTTACACTGAAATTAGATAGTACAAGCCATATGCTAAAAGATTTAAAACCACACAACGAAGTCCCTTTGTATTTTTCAAAAAATGCCATAAATAAAAATATATCCTTATTTTTAGAATTTTTTAAAACAGCAAAGGAATTGTATTGCGGTAATTTTTAATATTTTAGCATGACCCATACTATTCAATTCAAGTGTAAATTATTTCATTTGCATAGGTCAGTTTGTTTTTGTTATTAGCATGTTCCCGTAACTTGCAAATATTAACTCTAATATGCTGCTATAGGAAGATTATGAGAACTTAAAAACAAGTGAAAAATATAGTCAAAAGTAATGTCTGTAAAACTAGCATTACGTCGCACAAAAATAAATTATGTGTTTATGCCATGTGAACACCCTTAATTTGCTGAGACTGAAGCAGTATTTCTTAGGAGAATACGTTCCTCGCCTCTAACACGCTGTTAGCTGGTTGGTGCACCTGCACCTGTCAGTCTAATATCTCAACATACATCCAGTGTTGTGTATAGTCATTGCCCAGTACTGCTTCCCTTGGAAGACATACATTCCCTGCCACTTATTACTCTACCCTCTGAAGTTTCTCTGCAGCATTATTTCATGTCATTTCATCCCACAAGATTAAGCGCAAGTTTAGGGCATCAGTACCATTACCACTAAATCTTAACTTGCCAGAACTCGCACACAGGCGTTGAGCTAAGTCACAAGAAAATGCAATGTAAATGGTGGAAATACTTGCAGGAGTAGGTAGGCATTTATAAATTAAGGACAACTAGTACAGCAAACGTTTGTCTTTGGTGTTTGTATCCGAAATCTGTTGTGCTTCTTTTATCTCTTCATTGTGTCGTTTTGTTATTTTTCTATTCGTGTCTGATATCTACTGTGTTTTTTGTTTCGTCTTATCGTTGTGTCGCATGCTATTAAGTTTTTTTATTTTTTTTGTTATTATTTTCATTTATTATCTATTTGTTCCTGTTTTTATTTGACCCAATTCCATTTTGGAATTGCATGTTGTATATGTATCTTGCTGACTAAAGTATCTTCTGATTATTTATGGTTTGCTATTATTTCTTTAGTTTTCTTTGACAGTCACACATTTTGTAATGGAGTATGTCCAAGGAACTAAATCCAGTCACTCACGCTTTTACAATGAAAATCTATTCGCTCATTTAACGTATGGGGCCGCCCAATAGTTTGTAACAACACTTATGAAAGAACCACCAGATATTACTATATTACTGATGAAGTAACAGGTTTTTAAGGTAAATGCATAACGAAAAAAAAAATAGATTTTATTATCTCCTGGTACACTGTTGAATTATTAGACTTCTTATATTTGAAAACGTAAAAACACACACACATGAGATTTGTGGCCTAATTATGGCTGGTATCATACAAAGAAAAACTAAATAAATTATTACTAAATAATTATTCCTTTGAACGAGACAACATTAGATGATTTGACAGTTTCATTTTAGTTACCGATTAGGGTGTATACCACTTATACGAATGTTTGTTTCTCCGAATCGCTGCTTCCCTGTTTCCAGAGGAGAAGGGCCTGCCCCCACTGTCGGCACATTGTCTGTACTCGCCCCTCCCAACCCCCCGCAGAACGCACCAGTAAGAAGGTCGGCAAGCCACAACAACGAATACCCACTGGCCTCCCACTGTGCGAACCCTTCCGAACTCTCATCTGGAGAGCAGTTTCACACATTCTATCCTCGTCTAAGTTTACTGGATAAAGCACGCAAGTAAACTGTGCTTTAAAGTTACCGTTAATGTCGTGAAAAATAGCTGTAGGGCCTACTTTATTGTATCCTTCGTTATAATACATTTGCAATGAATTTGTACATTTACTATTTGATTTCGTTAGAAAACAATAAATATGTCGTTGTTACCCATACAGCAGTCCTTCACTTCCGTGGCATTCAATAAAACATAAACAGAATAGTAGTTATTTAGAATTATCTTTAGTAGGTATAAACTGAATATCTAAGCTCAGAAAATATTTTCAATTTATTTTAAGAAATTTATTTAATTGTTTGAATGCTAATTAAAAAACCAAAATTGCGCAAGAATAGTGGGAGAGAAATCATTCTTCAAGTAATTAAAACGATTCCTGTACGCAGAGGATACTCAGTTACTACTATCCTGTCGTGTTGATGATGCGGACGAGAAAATATCGGAAAGTAGCATTTATACAATAGGCCTGCAAACAGGATTGTACGAAACAAGCTCTTCAAAACTCAGAAAAAATGTATAATACAAGATGTTTGAATCACATTATTATAGAAATTTAATATCACAATGGTATCTCACTAATTAAGGAAATAAATGATGATAATAATGCATATAAAACCTTAGGAAATATATAAGACAAACATATTTACACGGAAAAAAATACAGCAAATACCTAGTCGGCCGACTTCTGTTTGAGACACCTGAGTAATGTATTTGTGCGACGTGTTAGTACTGTCATAAACTACCGTGCAGGATGTTTGTTGATATCAGTACAAAACAAATTCGTGTACAGAAGGTACAGAACACGTGCTTAAGATATTATTTCAACATCAAAAACATAAACATGGAAAACAGAAGATTATATTATTTATTTATTCAATTTAATCTAGTAGCAGATACCCCGATAAAACATATTTATCGGAAAGACATTAAATTATCTCAATGCACCGTCACAATACATGAAATAAAAACCTCTTTAAATTGCCTCGAGTCGGTTTACAAACATTAGTTCAGCAACAATTGCAGTGGCATGCTGGGAGACTTAAGAAATCTCTCACACTAACACTACAAGTTTACGGAGAAATTACGCCTTTTTCTGCTACACAACAGTTTAAATAGAGAATACTTTGTGTTTGATTTTTGTCATATGATCGTTCAAAATATTGTACTTTCGAAAATAATAATTTGTTTTAACTAAATGTTTATTTCATATCTCCAAACTTCTTTGTAATGTTTAAAGTTATTGTTAGTTTGATGCAGCGTTTGGTGTCATGGAATTGTAATATTGATGATTAATATTTGTTCAATAGTGTTAAAGTTATAACTGTAAAAAAACACGTACCAATTGTAAACCAGCTTATAAAAATTAAAAATTATATAGGGCCTACATACCGTCAGCAAAATGTATATCTTCCGACAGTTTCACTTTGCCGCAAATATTTCGTGTGTCATACAAATTAAAAAAATTCAAATGAAATTCTGCTAACTTCGAACTGGAAAGTACAGAATTATCACCAACCAACTCGTATAGCTGTTTAAATTGGTAATAGTTATCACGTATTAGTTACAAACAGTATCATTAATTTAAAAGAAATATTTTCAATTTGTATGTGAAACAAGAAATAATGGCTAGGTAAATCTTATTATTGTATAAACGTTAAAGAAGTATGTTCGAAAAATTTCGAAACTTTTTAAAATTCAACTAATTATTTTTGGCCGTCCTTGGGTTTCAATTATTTGTAAAATGGCTAGAATAAAGCAGCCTACTTACACTCCTGTAAATACTTTCAGAGTCAGATTCTGCAGGTAATTGCGGCTACTGTGATGTATGTCACTTGGTTCTTATCTGGAAGACTGTGTTATTCATTGCATTTATTTTGTGCCTGTAAGTACACAGCTTAGCTCGACCTATAAATTTGATTTTAACGAACATTGTGTTGGTCATGTACATTTTTTCACTGGATAAGCTTTAAAACTAAGAATTGTTAGCAATTGTTAGTACTAAACAAATTCACCGACCTTGGTAATGCAACAGGTTTTAAGGAAAATTTTCTGTTTTAGGGAATTCGCAGACTTTGATCATCACGCACCGTTTAAACTATCCCCACAATCAATGAAACTCAAATCACGACTCACTTAGCAGCCAATATCATAACATTCGTAGTCTCAGTTTAGTCCATCATGTTAGTTATAGATGGCTCAACTATTCTGAATGTTTGGAGGAAGGGACATTATGCGAACAAAACCTCCTTCCGGGTGAAACGAACGATGTTTTTTTTAACGCTTTACTGATTGTCGACGGTTAATGCTTTCGTATTCCTGTTAAAAAGGCATAGGAGAAATAGATAATAGTACTTCCGCTCTTACATAGCTAGGATTAATAAATTCTTCATTTTAATAGAGTTGCATGGTGTTGGGCTGGTTAAAACTACTTCAATGTATCAATTTTTAATTTATTTTAAAAATGTTATAGTACAAATGCGTTTCAAATTAGGTGAGAGGCAATCCTATTTCCTGCTACCTAGATATGAAAATGCTTAAATATACTAATAGTTTAGTACATGATTAGTATCTAATCCACGTTATTTAACACCTCATAATACTTCCCTTTTAAAATGTTACTAACGTTTTGTTTATTAGTCCTTTAATAAACGTGCATTATACCAAAGCTGATACTTTACAAACACTTCTTAATGTCCAAAATAGTAAGCTCTGTGACATAAATTGTGATACTTTTCATTGCCTTGTTCGCAAAAGTTCTATTGGAACGAACCTTGACGATTATAGTACGGGATACGAGATATCAACACAAAATTGCCATTGCTGCAGAAGAGGTGTTTCATCACAAGTTTGATGAACAATGTGTAGCTCCCGTAAATCTAAATTACAGTAAACTCATAGTTTTAAATCTGCAACACGAAACCTCTAATGTTTCGAAATCGTAGCTTATGTGTATGTGCTACGTTATATGTCAAGGAAGTTTCACATAACATAGTTGTGACCTAAAGAAGCCAAGAGATTGAAAGTCTGTGGTATACTCTTGTTATTTAAGAGGTGACTATTTCTACATTTACTATTCGATAAGTGAGAAATATTTAACTTATGTCGCCTTCCATCAAATTGGTTATGCAACAGTACGTCGATGTAAATAAATTATCAATAAAATCGAGTCAGAAGACAATTTCGATAGTATTTGTCTCTTCCTACTATATGTAACTCAGAAATCCACATTTCTTTGTGAGACGCATTGTTTTTAACCAATGAGTTGTAACGTGGTGAGTACACTTTAGTAGCTAGCAGTAACTCATTCTATTGCGATTATTTCAATAACTATTCCACGTTGGTTCAAGTAACAAGTTACCGGCAAAATTATTAACCAGTTATAGAACAATGCCAGTTATTGTGTTCTAACTAAATGTATCTAATTAAATGTAAGTAAAGTTGATTGTTTTCTTCTCCAATTGTACAAACTGTTAAGAAAAAAATTTCACATTTTAAAATTATTTAAAAAATAGATACAAAAATTTAGAAACGAGAGTGCTAAGGCAGTTGTGAAATTAAGAGTAATCTGATTGTGTATGAATTTTAACTTTAAAACCGTGTATGAATATAATTAGAGATGGTGAAAAATCGCGAAAATGTTTTCTGCCAGCGTGTTCTGCAAATCAGTGTAGCGTCCTGCGTCATGTGTTATTGGCCGGTGGTAATGTAACACAGTGTAGCTGTTTACGAATCAAAGACGTCCAGTAGTAGCGCGCCAGAATTATCATTGGCCCAGTCAAATAGGGACTCACCAGTAACGAAATAAAAGCGTCGGGAATGAATACATTACACTGAATCCTAGCAAATAGTCAAATTATCCGCGATAAATCACATTCTCTAAATATAATTTAAGATTTCGAATGATTTCGATCAAATTCCAGTCATTACATAAAAATGCAAGCCATACACTATATCGGCGAACTAATATGAGTAAAGACTGCGTACATGAATTACTGCGGCTCAGTTACAATTAGACCAGTCTCCGTAGCGTTGTCGGCTGCGCACTGGTTTGTGGTATATGAAGTACTACGACTTAGTTTCAATTAGGCCGGCCTCTGTAGCCTAGTCGAATGAGCACCAGTTGTGGTACGTGAAGTACTTCGACTTGGTAATGTTTGGCTGGCCTCCACAGCATAGTCGGTTAGGCGCCGGTTGCAGTATGAGAGGTCCTGAGTTCGAATCCCAGCTCGGACATGGCTGTTGTTTTGCCCTTCAGCTCTCTTCACCCCCACTGGCTTTACGACCTAGTTGTTAAAGGAGGAAGGGTTTAAAATCCTCTCACCTTCACCGTAAATTTTTCTAAGTCGGGCCACATTGAACTTTCCTTTATATTTCTGAGCCACTTTAGTCATATGTTGCAATAAAGCTTCGTCTGGGTGGTTTCCAAGATCCGTATTCATTGTCGAGTTTCGTAAACACTTAGATAACAGTAAATATTACTGCCAGCAGAATTCTTCTACCTACTCACTGTACCCCGACTGTGCCTTAAAACCCTTATGCGACATGATTCTCGTAACTTCCAGTCAGAGCGTCGCCACGAGATTTCTGGACTCTCAATTAAGTGAATTTAACAGAGTTGGGCCACGTGATGGGAGAGATTTTGTCCAGAGGCATATTGTGTGCATGTCAGTGAATCGTGGTAATAGCGACGGTTTGTGACAGGTACTCAAGGGACTAGGCGGTATTGTGTGCTACGAAGAATAGAGTCAAAGAGTGTATTCTGCGACTTTTATAACACTCTCTGTGTGCTCATTTGTGAGTGTGCATACAAACATTTTATGTACAGAGAGCTTGCATAAAGGGCTGGGACATTATTATTTTATAATTTATAACAGTTATATTTTTCGTAGTTATTGGTTTTGCTTGTCCGTAATTCGTGACATTAATTTAGACGAGATTGTAAATAATATTTAAGAATTTTTTTGCAGATAGCTATAAATGAATTTGGCTTTAATTATTTTAATTTATTTAGTCTTAGACCTCCTGTGTTTCTAGCCTAACTTGTAACACTCATGTCAGAAGTGGGATGGAAAAACTTAGTAAAAATATAAACTAATTAAAATAATTGTATGTAAATATGCATTTTCACTTACATGTTGAATGTTTAAAGAATAGTAACTTTATGTTAATAATTACATGCTCCCAGGAATTATTGCTAGTGAGTTGGAAGGATTGTGAGCCTTGACCAAGGGACAATGTTAATGAGAATGTAGACAAGAAAACAGACAGTGTTTAAGATAATGTCGACAAAAAATTGAAGTAATCAGGGAGCTTGTGCATACAAACGTTGTGTGTGTGGATTAAAATTAATTGTTTTTCAAATGTTATACCATAGTATCGGCGGTCTTAGTGACTGTGTAAAATTTGACAAAAAGAAAAATTGGAAATGCGAAAGACGGTGCAGAAAAAGTTGTGTATCTTAAGGACAGAATGATAGAAATTCCTATATTGGAAGACGTGTGGTCAGCATCGACATGCGAAGATAGCAACGCAACGAAGTCAGAAATGAGGCACGCGGTTAACGACGGAAAGAACTCTGCAAAGTCAGATCGGTGGCAGAAATGTCACAGAACATGAATTCAGATGGTGTTGTCATGTCTGGGGTTGGAAAAGAGGTTAGAATCAAACCTGCCACTTATTATGGACACAAATTATGGTGTATCAACACCAATACGAGATTATCGCAACCCGTAATGGCTGGACAGCAGAACAGCATGGCTACTGCCGGTCAGCCATGTTGAGAGGTCCTGCACACATTATACTCCAATCTCTGCATTAACGACATAGTATTTTACATTAGTTTCTGGTCCAGAGCTGTGCTCCTGTGACCGCAATTTCCATGCTCAACTTTAAAGTCGCAGCCAGCGACCTGGGGACTCTCGCTAAGAACTTTGGCAAGACATTGTGAGGCAAGCCTATCAGTCACTCTAGGGGGTCCAGAGGAGGAGCGGGAAGTGATTGCGAATGGTTTCTTCATTGATATCATTGCTGATATGAAGATGCGGCAAGCATTACGCTGGGCAGTACCACACCATACCCTTAGCTCATGCAATCGAGGTTGAGTTGCCATGGCGAATTGTTTTGCGGTGCGAATAGTGGCACTGACAAGTGATGAAAAAGGAAACCGCGTCGAAAATACTCCAAAGGAAATTGAGACTCCAGCGAATGTCAATTACAGGGGGCTACAAACTGACCGTAGTGACACTTCACCGTACGACTGCTACTGGCTCCTGCACATAGAGTTCGCTAACCAATGACGTGCACGCATAGTCACGTGTAAGTTCCAGCCACTGAGCAAACTGAGGCAATTATCGAAGGTTCGGCCCTATAGTTTTCTGACCAATAAAATAACAGTGTGATTTTAATTAAAACCCGAGAGCTTCGCGTAAAAACAGCACAAAAGCCAAGTAAAGAACCCGGGCGTTTTGAACAGCAAACCATTCAGGTTGTCGTTTGGCCGTACAGAGTCCGTACGGCCGAGTGTCGCTGCAGCTTATCGCAGCAGGCGTTGGTGGGGGCAGCGGATAGTCCTTCACTCTCGGCAAGAGCAGCGCAAGTCCGTCACACAAACACACACACACACCTACCTATACGGGACTATCGTATCTTCTGAGGACCGCCGAGTTTAATGTCATTATGAGGACCTCTACAAATTAATCGTCAATGTTTGACAAATGTACATCAGTTAGATGGGGCAATTTTTGTGATCCTACACACACGATGAAATTTTGGAAATCAAATTATTTGTAAGATTTGTGTATGGCAGGGTGGATTTATTGTATCTCACGAGGACCATGTGTTTGACCAGCCGATACGAGGTCCAGGGAGAAATAACGAACTTTTTCACACAGTGACTTGGAACAGACAAGTGAGGACCATCCAGTTTCTAACGAAAAACTGTACACCGCCTAGTCGACAAGATGCAAAATAAGGACCATTGTTACCAGCTACTTAATTTATACACAGCTCAGGTAATAAGGTTAAATGTAAGGACCAGGTACTCTTGTGATATAAGCATGGCTAGACTGCTGAGGTTTAAACAACTGCATACGACGTCTTGTAAGCCTGCCTTTCAGTTAAGTTGTCCTTGTAATATTCTGGTTGTGTGTGCACTATGGAATAAACTGTTAGGTTGTAATTATTCCGATTGGAATGTACACCTTATGAGTGTAGCCAGAAGACTCTGTTATTAAGGTTTTACTAGGTGGAGTGTGATATTCTTTACCGCAGTAACTTCTCTACAGTATGCCTAACAATAATAATATGACAGAAATTCAAACCTATAGCTATAGATAGCCCCTTAAATAAACGAGCAAATGCATTTGAAACTAAGAGTAATTTGTAAACTAAATATATTAACAATTTTATTTTACTCTATAACTAACAAGCATTTCAGATAGCAGACGTTTCCAATTATTTATTTTTCTTTATTCTACATAAAATTTCAGTTTTATTTGTAGAAATGAATCGGTGAATTTGTCTAGTTCACTGAACTACAAACGTTTGCAAAAGCGTAGTAGGTAAAACATATTGGGTAGTATTGGTCAAGTGATCAGATATACTCAGTCATTGTATGTTTAAGGGTTTTTCCGAGCGTACGTACATTCGAAGAGTAGTATTTTTAGCGACCGATTCAAAATAATTGTATCAAAATCTGCAGAAGCGATGTATTTCAGTCGCCGGTCTGACAGACTCGTATTATTAGACCAGGTTAAAACTGTGAAGAGTATCTTGTAAAGTATACGTACAATTGTGAACTTGTGTACAGTACAAAAATGCTGGAGCCAACCTCCAAAAATGTATGTAGTACTGTTAATAAGTGAAAGTTCTCTGACAAATAACCACTGCTTTGTACATTAATAGAGAGTTTATTATATGTTACTAAATTTAAAATGTTAAAAACTTATGTTTAGAAGTCCTTATAATTTATAATTGCATAATATATACCTAACATGAATTAAGTTCTTTGGCGACACTTTTACTTGATAAACTCTTCCAGGCTTCTCGCCCTACAAAAATACTACATTCCGACATCGTATTATTTGTGAACATTCATTCAAATTTCTTAAAACATATTTTCGTTTATGTATAGGGCCTACACGCTGTAGTTAAGCTACCGATGGCGACCTAGTGGCCGGTTTCACCAGCATTCGTCAAACTCACCATGATGGTTATTAAGCTGACAGTTCAAATGTTGGTAGATCATTAAGTTTAATTGTTTAATTAAGTTCATTTTTTAAGTGTAGGTTGGGAACTTTTTGTTTGGACACCGCTTGTTTACGGACAAGGGTGATACGGATAGCGTTGTGACGTTAATCAGCATATTCTCGTTTAAGGACACAGGTTGGTAAAATCCAAATATGGAGAAAAATGTCCATTACGACGGGTGTTGTTAAATGAGCAGGGAGATTGAGACGCGGTATGGACACTTGTTTAATGGACACTCGTTCTAAGTGACAGTATCATATGTTTTTCTTCATTTACGAGATGCCTAGCAGTTGTAGGTTTACAGATTTTTTTTCACAACCTTTAGATATTGTACCTAAATGTCAGTACTAGAATAAATTAGTTATCAAGCTATCGATATTTGTTAGGGAATGGTTTGAAAGTTAATCATTATATTTTAACATAGTCCGTAAACTATGTAGGCCTACGTATATAGTATACCTAGAATGTACAAATCTTGGCAAGGTAAACGTGTCTGGGAGAGGCAGCAGGCGAGGGTTGCAGAGAAGCTGCTCCAGTCCCACGCTGCAAGCGGAAGTGACGTCTCACTGGACTGTCAGCTGGGCGACAACCGACCAGTGAGCTCGGCTCGGCATACACACGCTTGTCCTCGCCGCTACTGTTTTCTTGACTAGTAAGGACGCAGCCTACCTGCGTGTTACAGACTAGCAAGTGGCGGAGCTATAAGGGCGACAATGACGCGCACATCATGTAACGCTTCTCCACAGCGAGTCAAACACTGAACTAGCGTGAAATATTTACATCGATTTCGTTATACTATGGGACTTCAAGAGGAGTCTTCACAGGTTCTAAATTCCCACGTTTGACGTATGGGAACAGTGGATTAATAAGAGCCAGAGTACCACGCTCAACGGGAAGCATATCGCCTCTATTCACAGCGCGTCCTACTAGCACATAAGGTTTTTCCATGTAGTTTTTTCCTACGCGACTATCAGCAGTGACCCAAAAATTTATATTTTGATAGTATGTAGTAAAGGTCAACGCATTCTTCTCGCTTTGTTCTCCACGAATGCAGGTGATATTTTCGGAGTTACAGCAGTCTAAAAACAGCTGTTTTTAGCAATTTTGAGATGCCCAAAAATCGTGTTTCTAACAAGCGTACTGAATATGTAATACTATTGAAGCTTGGTTTAAGTGTATGTTATTTTCATAGATAATCGAAATATGCATAAGTTGAGCAGTTTCGCCTAAAAAAGAATACGCGTGATACGCTGCAACGCCGTCCACGTGTCCACACGTCTGTAGCAAAGTTCACTGCATGGTCCAATCTGAGTTTCACATACATTCAGTTAGTACATTTCGAAGTACGGCCTTCTCAAATGGCCATTTTTAGTTATTTAGTTGTGCTTCGAAACAGTGTTTTTAATAAAAATGCCGTTCAAATAATGATATTCCGTCCTTGTCCGAAACGTGTTTCTTTTCGTACATTGACGCAATGAGCACATACGGAATAGTTTCGTTAAAATAACCATATTTGCGAATATACTGTAACACATTTGAAGCGCGGGGGCATTATTTTAACATGTTATCCTAGTAGTTATTGTATTTATTTTGTTACTGGTTTTACACGTTAATTCTATTGTGGTCGTTATGTTTATTAAGTGCGCTGCGAAGTGTTTATCTTAGAGACTAATTCATGGTGTAAATGTTGTAAGTAAACCAATCATAAAATTGATAGCAATACCAAAATTATCAAGACATTAATAAACTTGTCATCTAATAATGCAAGGGACCACATTACGCTGGCGCAATACGTATATTCAACTATAACCACAGTAATGCGTTCGTAGTATTATAAGATAAAGAAACAACTTATCAATCAATAAAGTGGACGTTCAAAAATTGTTGGCGACATGATATCGGGCACGAAAGAACCACACACATATATTGTTTGTAATCACCACGAACGTAAAGAAACTTAAAAATTAAAAAAGTAGCCACTGAAAACCCCTCATTTACACATACAGTGAATTGCGCTACCAGATTCAAACAAAGTTATTGGAAATTGGTTTGACTGTTAGCCATTTATATTTATCGTTTTGATCCTACACTCAAGACTGCCCCCCGTAAAACGGTCAGTATGAGAAACAGTCGTTTCTCATGTCAACCCGAATAAATTTAAAGTTTGGTATTACCGCTATACGTATCATCATTGCAAAATACACTTTTTTTGGAAAACTGTAGAGTGGAATCCCTAAAAGATCTAAGTTCCAAAAATATGCTTTCGAGAAGAAAGGGAAAACCAGCGATGCAAGAGTATGTGTACTGTACATATGGGACATGCAATCTTTCAACGAACATAAACATTATTACGACAGCTGTAGGTAATTAGTTCTTACAGCAAGACATAGGCACTGGCACATGGCTATATTGAAGTAATTAACTAAATTCAGAGTCTTTTGGCACTTAGATCATTTAGAATTTCCACTCTACAACTGTTGTATCTTAACTTTCTCTTTACTAACTCCTGTTTTTTTTAATTATTATTGTTACAAAGAAACAAGTACCTATTATGCTTTTTAAGAATCTTAGAAGACCCCAAAACCCCTGACATTAATTTAAGTATCGTGGAAGTTATATATATATATATATATGTGTGTGTGTGTGTGTGTGTGTGTGTGTTTGTATAATTCTGAGTCAAAAAACAAATCGGTATCTCAACAGGTATAATAGATACACAAGCATGATTAAAAACACATTTGCGTCTTCTCGAAACTGCGTGGGGTTGAATTTCTACAATTAATTTTATAGTTTATGTCTAAGACTCTTAGTTGTCTCTTTAAACTATTTCTGTCCAGGACCGAATGTTGACTTTGAGCACTAATATGTCAGATAGTTTATTCAATTTCTAGTCTCTTCAATTAATAAGATAGCCACGACTTTGCCTGATTTCATTACACTAAGTAGAATTTTTTTATTGAAAAATAAAATACATCCAGAAGTTAGAAAGGACCCCAACTTTTAACGCCTGAAAGTGTGTCAGGAAACTATAAACTAACACGATTTAACTTAAATTGACACCAGTGCCTTACACAGGATTCGAACCAGTAACCTCCCACACCGTAGACAAGTGTTCCAACCATAATGTGCTATGCAAGTTCGACAGCCGTTACAAAAAATATACATTCGCTGTATTAATAATTAAACAATGGAAATACTCGCTTTTCGAGTGTTGTGTCTCGAGAGGTTTACAAACAAAGTTTACCTCGCCAGAATTAGAGACAAATACCAGGACATAGGCTTTGTAAATTACAGTAGAGCCGGTCTTATGAAGAAAAAAGTACTATTATATTTAATCGGGTTAAATGATGTTCGGTATAGCCTACCGCAAAAATGATTATTTAAGTCCACCTACCAAGTTTGTAGCTATGGAGTTTTAAATCGAAATAAGTGTTAAAATAATTAATTCTAAAGATATTAGTTTTACAGATAAAAGCCTCAAAATATATTCTACGTACAGCTTATTGAAGAATATTGAAAAATAAGACATTTTCTTTAGTTGAAATGTTGATGTAATAGTTATACATAAGAAAATAAATTATGCACAGATATTTTTTGAAAATTCTTTTTTATAGATATTTTACCAAGAATAGTTATTATGAATAAGTTATGTTTTAAACTGTTCTATCGAAAATTAAGCAACCACGGTGGCCGTGTGGTCATACTACTCGCCTGTCACTATGGCGATTCGGTTTAGTCTCTCGACGTGGTCGATCTCCGATATTTTGCTTGCGGGAAACGTGACGACGTTACCGCTTGTCTGTTGGATTTTCTCGGTTATCTCAAGTTTCTTCCGCCCTATCAGTCCCTTGCTTCTCCACCGTATGGCCTCATTTCTTGTCATCTTTCAGGGTATGTATATGGCTACGGGCGCCCAGGGACACACAAAAATATCATACAATCGAATTTCAGGGTTCTTCGAAATTAGGGTGAAAAGGCCTTAAATATGTTTCTGATTAACTGACGATAACTATCGAACCCTTCGGATAAAGAGTAGGTTTTCACTTTAAAATGACGCTTATGTAAATAAATGAAAAGTTTATTTTCCTTTTTCTTAATTTCGTCCCCCAAGCAGTAAAAAGGGGGAAATTATGATTTTATGAATCATCTGTATATAGCTGGAACACAATTGGGTATCATAGTGATTTGTACATAAATTGGCTGCGTATACAAATGACTAAGACATGACTTCAAGACGGTTTGATATTTGTTAATTAAGAGGGTGAAAATACGTGAAAGGTGTTTCCGATTATTCCTCCATTATCAAACCAATTGAGACATCGAAGTGTTCTTTGCTTTAGATTCATGCTTATGTAAATTTACAAAATATAATTTAAATACATTTTCCGAATTCGGCCCTAAGGAGGTAAAAAGGGGTTAAATGTGTTTTATATTCACAATCACAACTACCTTATTGATCTAAAATTCGTCGACATGATTTTTGTTAAGTATTGATGCTTACTATGATATCTGAAAAGAAATTTCACGAATTCTCGAAATTTCCAACCTAAGGAGGAGAAAAGGGGTGAAAAATGATTAAATGTGTTTTCAGTTAATCGTCGATATATATTAGACCCAGCAGGCTATTCTATCGTGTTATTCACGTACAAGAGACACCAAAAAGTAGTTAAAAACGTGATTCAAGGGTTTTTCGAAATTTAGTCCCTTCGAAAGTGAAAAGACCTGGAATGTGTTTTAGATAAATCCTCGATGTATACAAAACCCGTCGAGATATTCAGTTTATTTTTGCTTCAGGATGATGATTAGGTAGTGGCTGCAAAAAAAGATTTAAGGATTTTTCTAAATACGTACTTCTCAGTGGTGTAAAGGGGTGACATATATATTTTTTTAATCGTTGATTTAGCTTCGGGTAATGATTTACCCTTCAATAGAAAACTCGTACAAATGCTTACGACGTGAAATTAAGTTTTTTGAAATTCGCTCTCTAAAGTTGTGAAATAGTGTAATATTTGGTTTTTGATCAGCCCATTATATCTACCTAACCAGCAGAGATATTAGATGTTATCAGCATCGCATGCATGCTTTCGTGAACGCTTTAAAAAAGTTACAAAATATATATTTTTTACTGTATATGATAACCGAATTATTAAGGGGAAACTTACAGGTTGTATACTTCTCAAGGCAGACATTTCGAAAAGCAGATAGGACCAACGAAAAATAATTTGTACTGAAGTTTCAATCCATTATTCTTTCTCTCAAGATTAACCTCAAGGTTGGGCATCAGTTGCGTTTCTTCCTAATGGCGCTAAACTTTAAGCGAAGATTTTGTAAACAAATATGTTACTGAGGGCACAGTCACCAACAATTGTGCTCGGGGGAAATCAGTTTTCATACCACGTAAACTACGTATTTCATTTGATTACATTCTTACATTTAAGAGACTGTGATTACACCTTAAGGTCAAATTTTGTTGTGACTACAAATATGGCCGAGGATAAGTCGTTGTTACTGGCAGAGACATACGATTGTGTTTCGCGTGGACATCTATAGCTACTTAGACTGCTGCAGAGTTAGCTCAACTAGTAATTTGCAGGTTATTCTAACACTCGAGAGCTGAACTGCTAATTTAGTGTACAAAAGGTCCATAACTTAAAATAAATATTATCCACTACGAGTAATGCACGCGCGCAAAAGCGCAGTAGATCTGGTAGTTGAACAATGAGCGATAATCAATAATAAGTTAGGATTCCAACTTTTCATTCCTTGAAGAGTATAAGGATTATAAACTATCATTACATAACTTAAATACATACCAGTGCCTTACACGGCATTTGAACCCAGAGCCTCCTGCTCCGTAGCTTAGAGTAAATATAGGGTAGAGGGAGTATCCTCTATACAGCTGCGTACGAAATTGTGTGTTCAACATGTGTCACGTGACTTTAGTGAAAAATGCGCGGGAGATTTGAAATATCATTGAGAAAAAATATAATAATTGCTTAATAATCACAACCATATTGGTTTATTTTGGTACCTTATGAATTTATGAACTAAGAAGAACACACTACCATATTATCGCATAGTATAATTGCGTAGAAATTTCAGAACGACGAATGTAAACAATGTATGCCCCGTTACTGTTTTCCTTAACCCAGTTGTTTTTAGTAAAAGGTAAATATAAGCTACATACTTACTATAAGGTTTTGAACCGAGATCTTGGTGACACCACATGAATAAATATATATTTTGAAGGTACGTCATGAGTTTCAAACAACACGACTGCATTTTACGCCGAGAAAACATAAATAAACGACACTAAACTCTCGAGACCATGTTGGACACACATTTGTGACGTCATGATCCCTTTATATATATTACCTCTATGCTCCCTAGAGTGATGTTACAACCACATTGCGCTATGCATCTTCGGCAGCAAGCAAAAACAAATACTTTCTCTGTACGTAACAATACGACTACAAAGAGAAATGGTGTTATTATTTCTCGACGGTTATCTGTCTCGAGAGATTTAGAAATTAAGTTTGGCCCGCCAGAATCAGAACTTTAGAGACAGTCTTTTGAAGACTAAAGTACTGTTATATTTAATTGGGTTAAAGGATGTTTGTTTTGCCGCGAAAATATATGTTTAATTCCGCCTATACTCCATTTCATGTAAGTTTGGATAAATGTGACAGCAACTTATGGGTAGAGCAACGATTTTATGGTGAAAAGATTTTTGCACCATTTGGTTTCAATGCCGTATGTAGACCTCCGCAACTGTGTTTCATGGTCAGTGATTGGACGTTTTAACTGTCACTTGTATTGAGGTTCCGCTGACAAATCACAGACGTATTGCGTCACAATAGCCTCATTGTCATTGGCGCAGTCAAAAGAGGGACGTGTCTGAGCAAAGACCCGCTGCCAAAAGCCGTGAAGCAGAGCTGCCGAGGTGCACGCGAGACACTGAAACCAAATGTTGCAAAAAAATTTTCGCGACCAAATCGTGGCTCTACTTATGGGCAATAATTTATAATAAAACTTTGCAGTACAAATGCTGAAACGGACATTACTGGTTCATTTTAGAGCTAAAATTATCTTTCATTGTGCAACAAATTGCAAAATACTGAAAATTATTGCCCATAAGTTACTGTAAAATTTATCTAAACTTATGTGAAACAGAGTATACCAAGTTTGCAGCTATGGAGATTAAATGTGAAATAAATGCTAAAATAATTTATTTTCCTTGCCATTATACCAAATAGTTTCTTAAAAATAAATGTGGTCATACCCCTCGCCACCCGCCAAGGAGATCAGGGTTCCATCATCGGCGGGGTCGTTCACCGACATTTCGTATTTGAGAAACGTGGCGGACGTTGTCGCTTGCCAGTGGGTTTTCCTGTGGGACCTCCCTATTCCTCGCCCTTTTCATTCCATCCCTTTCCCACGAGCGCCCAGTTTGAAGTCTGCACTCAATGTGCGATACTCTTCCGTCGGGTACATTTCCCAATCAATATTTATTTACAGATTATTAAGAACTTTAACATTGATTCCTGACTGAAATTACGTGACTACAAGGCAGGTAGTCAGAGCCCTCAAGGGCTTTAAATACATTGGACTGTGTTCGTAAATATGTTTCTTTTTACAAAAATATTCCGCAAGTGCTCATTTTGTCATAATACGAGTAGAAAATTCACTTGGAAAGGTAGTTATAAAACAAAACGTTTGTTAGAAAATTAATCAAGGAGCCCCTCGAAGTGAATAAAAAAAGTTTTTAAACCCGTCATATCTGAAAAACTACTCACCGTATTCGTATGAAACTACTCTAGAAACACGCAATGCACTCGGCTTAAAACTTCCCATCAATAAAAGTGTGGTTTCAATCTCAGAATCCTGGTGTGAACAAGAATGGGGATTTACATGGTAAATTATGAGATGGAGCTCGCTAAACTTTTATGATAATCATACAAAAGCTTTTCTTCAGTCAGACGAAGGAAACAATGCTAATGGTTAAAGGTATTGAAATATTTTTTTCTGTAGTTTTTTACGAGTGTTATTTGATAATTAAAATGTTTGTTTGTACATAGTTTTTTTAGAGACCATATAAAAATCGCCTTAAAGCTCTTGTAGTAATGTGAACCGCAACAAAATTTAAAAAAAAATAGTCTGTCGTTGCGATACATAGGTTCGACCGGTAATTAAGATCCACCTAACAGGAATTAACACGTATTACGTAGTCTTGCTTTTGTCATATATCTGAAGTAAGGAGCACCTTTTGAGCCAACTATCCGTCGTTTATACTGCTTTAGAGATTATTATTTAAAGGCTAAATGAAAGGATCTGTTAAAAATTGTTTTTGCTATGAAGCTCAGAACAAAAAAAAGTGCATTTCTTTTAGATATTAATATAGTTAAATTTCTTTTAGTTAACTTACTAAGTGAAACCACACCAAAATCTCTCTTGAAGAATTTGAATAACTTAGAAAAACACAATATGTTTTAATTAATGCTTTGACTGCAGTCGACTAAGTATGGTCATTCAAATGAAAACACCGTTGTTAAGCAGTTTCAGGAAACTATTTGGTAAATTGTGAAAAATTAGTCTCTCTTTTTTTTCTAGATTAAAAAAATGGGTTTTCCTTGGTACATGTTCTGTTGGCCTTGAACTTGAAGGAAATGTTGACACAGTAACAAAGTGCGTTACATTTGCTGTACATCAAGACCAAAAAGAAAATACAGCGGGAAGAAAACAATTTTTTCAGCAATAATGAAATGTAACTTATGAGCCTGCCGCGTCCAAATTACTACCTAATCAAAAGGACTTTGAATATTACAGTGCGTATTTCTCGTTATATATAATTTAAATAGGCCAGAAATATCACGCATTGAAGACACTGAAAGACGCTCACATGTGGGAAACTTAAATACCTAAACTAAGTCAGCTTTATTGTTGTTTGCTGCCAGAAATGATGGGACACAAAATTTAATTTCGGTGGGAAACGGTTAGTGAGCCAGACTGCGGATTGTAGAAAACGGTAGCGTCTCTCTCTCTCTCTCTCTGTGTATATATAGGCTATATATATACCCTACATTTAAAACTTTAAAAGTTATTAATACAAGCGTTAACTTCTAAAAGATTATTTTACATATATTTGGCATATTCAAATAGAGCATTGCATGGGTAAATAGACATGTCACATTTCCGGTTATAATGACTAGTTTGAAATAAATTCTCTACGCTTGTTTTTTTTTCTGATTGAAACAAATGATTTTTAAATAAATTATCTACGCTTGTTTTTTTTTCTGTTTGAAACAATGGATTTATTTTGGTTGTGTTTACGGAAAAAGTTTAGAAATTTTCGCTGTTTTGGAAGATAACATGCGAATAAATGGTGATGTTTTATTTTGTGAACTCTCCAACCATTTCACGTAAACCTATACGTTGAGTTAAAATATGTAACTATAGTTATATTTGGTTTAAATGACAGTTAATTGCATTTTTAAAACTTACTGTGTATATTTGCCCCAATACTGAGGAAAGTAGTAATGTTGATAACTTCTTGTTTTAGTTTTGATCTTACTGGTATTTTCATACGAGGAATTATTTTATACGTTATAGTTCGTTTTAAAAACGTAGCATACTAAAAATTATTAATATTATTTTCTCTTTTTTTTTTTTTGTCCTGTGTGAGTGAAATTTTTCCATCGCATATTTTAAAAACATTGTTTACTAATATTTCTGAATTATGATATTTAAAGTAATTGTTTTTCACAATTTTTCCCTATTATATTTCACTATCGTCCGGTTTTAAGCTGTGTTTAACGTTTCAAGTATCTAATTCATTGGAAAGTTGGTATAAAATTAAATTTTACACCGAACAGACAAACAGACGAAGTCGCACTGTCGTACATTTCTTAGCTATTAAAAGTTACAAGACTCTAGCTTATTGAAACTTAATATACAGTTAAACAGACAAGAAAGCGAGTTAATAGATATGTGTTAAAGAACAGTTTGGATGTGATATCGTCTATTTTATTTAACTTGTTCTGTTTTGCACGTGGTAACTGTATGCAATTATTGTTATAGGTAGCAGAACTCAGTAAACATCTTAAACTGATTACGTCTTTATTTTCATGTGTGCCTGAATGTGTGTGTGTGTGTATGCGCGCACATGCTATTGGCACGAACATGGTGTGAAGAATGTAAGAAATACACACAACCCTGAGCCAGACCGGTGAACCCTATACAATGCAAGGAATTTGTGATGTTACAGTTGGCAGTTGTGATATACTTTATGTGACTTATACTTGGTATTGTAAATTCTGTGACAGTTACAAAATGGATACTGACGAGTGAGTGTACAATAAAATAAGTTGCTATAGTTGCAGTGCAGCACACGAGCAAAGGCCACATAATCGGGTATCTCCAATGATAAGTATTTTGCTAAAGATAAGAAATGTTGATGACAATTTAAAGGATTGTTAAAAATGTGGACGTGTCCACAAATTCGGGGCGTGTTCAGTTTTGTGGGTAATGGCAAAATCATTTCCAACAACAATGGAATGATCCTACCAGTGTTAGGAAAATTGAAATGCACTGTCGAGATGTGAATTTGAGGACTCTGTATATAATTTTTATTGTGATAATCTTAATATATAAAATGAGGTGTCCTGACACACACACTCACTCATCAACGCACAGCTCAAACCGCTGGACCTAGAACCATGACATTTTGAGGGAAGCTTCCCCGTTTCCCTAAGCACCCACTTAGAAATAATTTTTACAAATTCGATAACTAAGGGGGAGAAGAGGGGTGAAATATGTTTTCAAAGAATCCCGGATAACACATTAACCGTAAAAGCTAGCATAATATTTAACTTTAAAATAATGCTCAAACAAATGCATATTTGTGAATTCGTCGATTTTGCGAAGTTCGAAAATTAAGGGGGAAAAAGCCGTAAAATGTGTTTTTCATTAATCCGGGATTTCTCCTAAACCACTTCAGATAGTGAGGTGATTATGTCTTTAAAATGATGCTTAAGTAAATATCTAAAACGTATTTTTAAAATGTTTCTAAATTTGTCCTTGAAAACTCTTTAAAAAATAAAACGTGTTTTTAATTAATCCCACTTATCTCCTAAATCAGTGGAAAAATTGAAATGGTTTTTGCTTTAAAATAAATCTTACGTAAATATCAAAAAAATTGTTTCAGTATTTTTCGAAATTCGTCCTTGAAAGCTGTTAAAAAAATAAAATGTGTTTTCAAATATTCATCTGTACCGCTTATACCTGTTGAGATATCGACACGATTTTTTATGAGAATGAAGCTTATGTAAATATATACAAATTAAATTGAAGATTTTATGAAATTCGAAAATTAAGGATGTGAAAAGCATTAAAAAGTTACAGTCTCCCGAAAAAAAAATGATCATGGAGAAATAATTCAACATTTTGTAATACGCCTCTTTGCCAATCAGATTGATTAAATATGATGTTCAATGTAAATACCACAAAATGTGATAGAATTATCGTAGAGAGTCCGTTGACATTTCATTGAACTCAGCATTATGTGTTTAATCTTGCTCAATCGTAATTATTTGTTTCGTTTCATTTATTTTAATTTTAGTTTTGTATACAGGCCATAGGCGAAGGGTTTGAGAGGAGTTTTTCTAATTGTGTTACGACTATTTAACCCTTCACGGCGACGGAAAGAGAAAGCTGGAAATGTAGGACGAAAGCTAGCCCACAACCTTGAATTTGTGGGCAACCAAGACTCAAGGGGCGAGAAGTAGGTCAGCTCAGGGGCGTGGCTTCACTTACCTCCTGCAGTAAAATTTAATATTAACTTTATTATTAGTTAGCGTAAAGAGTTAAAATATTGTACATAAGTTGGTGTGTATGATAACGTTAACCTGTATTAATTTGGAAAATATATATTAAACCGGTGCGGAGGAAAGGCCGTGTTTAATTACGTCAGTCGTCCACAGAGCCTGTGCTTGGCTGGGAGAAATAGGGGAGAGTTTCATGGATAGTGCCGCGAGTGCGTCGTTAGGTTTGTTTCGGTCAGGGACTTACTGTTCGGATACCACGAGAGGTGGTTGTGTCCCGAGCCGCGGGTATTGCGGGGGTCCGCGTATTTGCTTTTGAGACTCGCTGTTTGGACACCACGACTGTTGGTTATGCCCCTAGCGCTGGTATTCGCGTGGTCCGCAGATTATTTGTGGACACTCTAGTTGTGGCCGTCACGAGAGGTGGACGGGCCATAGATTCGCGGAGTCCGCCTTTAAGATTTGCAGTGTTTTGGACGTCATCAAGGGTGCACGCTCGTGGGACTGACTAGCTAAACACTGGGTCCGATATATCCAGAAGAGAAAGAATTTCCGGCTTTATTATTTCGCTACTATTAACACCTACTGGAACAGTTATCAAAATTAATGTCTATATTTTCTCTTCAAATAACCGAGGAAGGTTATAAATGATTTCTTTTTGTCAACCTACTAATAAATAAAACCTCTTTGGACTGTAGCCTGTACATACTACATACGAAATAATTATCACGGCCTGCCTTTAAGCATTCACTCAGGTATTGTATAAAGTTTGTGGTGTGCGAGGGGTGGGGTTACGGGTTCGTATCCCGTGCCTGACTTTGCGATGGGAATTGTTATGGCATCATACGA